>VUQH01043769.1:0-16242 GCA_015106775.1 Etroplus canarensis | reverse complement strand
CTGAACCCTGAAGCTCCTCTCCACGAGGTTTGAATTCTGATTGATACGACACTTGAAACTACATCTTCCTCCGTCTGTTTATAGACCTGGAATACACGCGCAAGAGGAAAATCTCCACTGCATGTCTTAACTTGAGAGCTGCCAGGATCACTTGAGACCAGTGGAGGCAGCCCAACCATAGCAACAGCCACTGCAGTGAGGTCACTTCCTGTAAGCTTCACCTTGAACTTCCTGTTCTGACCCACAGCAGTTTATGTTTTATTCACAGGGAACTCGTTGATCCCCCGGACAGCAGCTGTCCGAGAGAATGAGCTCCAGGTGCAGGCCCATGGTGCTCAGCTTTGGTTTCTGCCTCATCACACATTCATGAGGACCTTACAGGCCATGACGGAGACTCCTTAAGAGGCATCGTACTGCAAGCTGGCCTCATCCTAACATTTCATAGTGTTTGATTCCAATAAATGCATGTAAAAGTGTCACAGACAAGAACATGTAATTAAAAGGTTTAGCATCTGATAATCAGCTGATATTTTTAATTTATTTACATCTCACTTTGTTTGTTATTTCATGCACACGAGATAGCATCAGATGAGAGGGAGGGAGAACAGGGGGCCTGATAGGAAAATACTAATGAGGTCAGTCCTCACTGTTGTGAGAGAGACTTAAACATGAGTCTACTCATCAGAGAGCAGGTAACTTCATCTCTAAGACGCATACTTTCATTTAGTTAGGTATGTATGCATGCACTGTTCACACTGAGCTCCTTAGTGCTGTAACTTTCAGCAGTATAGAGTGACGTTTTGAGTTCTTTAGGGTCAGAGAGCTAAAATAGCTTCAGAAAGAGCTAAGTTACCGATATGTTATCAGTTTTTGCCTTTAGTTTTTTCCCTCCAAATATTTCATGACACTAGAAGACAGCACAGTTACCTCACTTCTGGTGAAAAGGAGAGGCACCTTTATTACCGGTCTCAGAATCATGTGCAGATATTCCATCAGGATGGCTTGAAATAGAAGAAAAAACATAGTTTTAGTGGCAGCTCACCAAACACTGAAACAAATATGGCCCAAGTGAAAGAGATATAAGATACCTGCTGAATAGACAAGAGAAACCGGCAGGTTTATCAACGGTCTGCTGTGGCCCAGCTTCTCAAACTGCCATGGGAAAATGAAAATGAAACACAGTGAAGGGAATTCTACTTAACTACTTTAAAACTATAAATAAAGCTGGAGTAATTCAATATTTAATTTATTATTTTACATCACCAAGCACAATCTGTAAAGAACACTGTCCCTGGACTCTGGAGCAGAGGAAACATATTCTCTGGAGGGACAAATCACACTTCTCTATCTGGCAGTCTGATGGATGTGTCTGGATTTAGTAGTTTATATCAGGAGAGCACTAGCTGCCTGACTGCACCGTGCCAACTGTAAAGTTTGGCACATTTCCCCCCCTCTAAAAGTTTGTGTTTCCCCACCAAAAAATTGTGTTTTGATAAGCTTTTGAACAACAGAAAAAAATCACAAAGGAATAAGACATACAGTACTTAACAAATTTATTAGAGCACCTGTCATAAAAACGAGAAAGACCATACAGCATCATGAAGTGGTTTAATTCTTTCCTTTTCAGTGAGTTCTCTTTGTTTCACCATTTTGGACAGGAATGAAGAAATAAAACTGAATTCACCTTTTATACCCAAATTTGAGCCAGCTCACTGGGCTTCTCAGAAGTCAGAAATTAATCAAGCATTACAATCAACTACAAAAACTATTTTTTCTGTTCAGGAATGCAAGTAAATAACTAGAATTTGAGATTTTAATCAAGAAATAATTATATGCTTTGCTAGTTTTTTCTTTTTTGTAAAACAGTAAATTTGAAAATTTGTGAATAACTATAATAATTATATTTTAGCTTTTAAAATATCTTTTCCATTAATAAGCCTCTAAATAATGGTGTATTAACCATTACAGAAACATCAAAAATAATTTTGGTCATTACCAGCGCTGTTAATTTAGGGCAGCTGTGGCATAAACTTTGCATTAGGTGGTGGTCTAATACATTTGTTAAGCACTGTATAAAGCTTTAGCTTGACTAATAATAATTAAGACTTGTTGGTTTTAGCTTTTTCATTAAATTTGTTTGGAAAAACAGACATCAACTCACCAAAGGTGTCAACCACTCAAACAGATTGACTGAAACTCCGTCATTAATGAAATAGGCCTGTCCACTCTGCAAAAGAACAGTAAACACGTTTAAAAAGCACAAGTAATTTTTTATACTTAGCGTGTTTAAAGTCTTCCCTGGGTTGTGGTTTTAGAGCTGAAAGTATCACAGTAATGAAGCGCTGACTGTTTGTTCTAAGGTGGACGGTGCGACTCACAGCAATGCAGCTTTTCTTCAGCGTGAGAGCCTCAGCTGCCAGCCTGTGGGCCAGCACCAGGTTATCTACATGTACCCAGTTCATGAGGGCCTGGGGGTCACCAAACCGGAAACTGAACAACCGACGCTCCACATTCATCTGAGCAGGGACACAGAGATGAGGGATGACAATTTAATTTGTGTTTTTAGAAAACCAACATTTTTAAAAGGTGAGACTCTTATGGGCACCAAAAACACCAAATAAACTCACTTTATGTAGAGAATACTGCACACTTTTAGTTCTTACCTTTTCTGCTGTAGTATTGGCATAAATTGTTAAGCAGCATTTTTACAGCCAACACAGCAACCTTAGACTTTGAAAAATAAGGATCTCAGCAGAAACTTAAAATAGCTGCTTGAGGCTGACAGGAGAAATAAACATGTTTACAGCTCGTACAAGAATGGTTTTGGTCTCTGTAGCTAAATTCCTACTTTATAACATTTGCTTTAAAACTCAGCCTAGATTGCATTAAGCCTTAAATCTTTGCATTTTAGGGGCCACTTTGAGTGACAGGTGAACACTGACACTACAGGCCAAGCTTCAACTCATTCAAGAAGTCTGTTCTTAGTTACTATTACTAGTATTATTTTTTATGTTAGAATTAAATAACAGGCATCTGCGTCTGTGTGTTGCATCTATACAGCCTATGGAAATTTCTAAGCTAGGTAGCGTTAAGTAATATCTTAGCATTCTACCATCTTTTCCAAATCAGGAAACTTCTGGTTCCCGTTGATTGCCAAAAGCTAAAATCATCGCATCTAAATGGTAGTCCACAAACCTATGAGCAACATCATGCTGGCTATGTCTGTCATAGACATAGACAGTGTATGTTACAACCTGGAACTGTCTCATAATACATTTTTGGATGATGATATCTACAAATGTATCCTTTTACTGTAGTCTAATTTAGGGTATGGCAATTTTTAACTCCACAAGTACACGGATTAGTAATTTTTGGACAGTGCATGTTTGAGCATGATATAATATGCATTTTCAATTACATTAACTCCAGACTAGGTGACCTACAGAGTCCCAAAAGTCAACCTCTCTGGCCACTTGGCCAACAGTAAACCCTGATCATAGTCTAACACATCCAGCCTTTCACTAGACTACACTGACACTGCCTTGTAGAGGAAAGACTGGAAAAAGGACAGCTGTAATTGGATGCCAGGAGAGCACCATCAATAATGCAAGCTTCTCAGACAGGAATAATTCTGCCAGGGAGGCTTCAGACACTGCAAGATTAAAATTTTTTCCAGTTCTAACACGGAAGGAATTAATCATACTCACAAGATAAGTTCATTTTAGTCCCTTACCATCACTCTGTGCAGGTGTCTTCTCTCCCCTGGTCCATAAATGCCGCAGGGCCGCAGAACACAAGTGCGTAGCATGCCTCTGCCTTTAAAGGGGATTAAAATGTCACAGAATAAATGCTTTAATGCTTTTTTGAGTAATCCTAATTAGGAGAACTTTGGCAGAACTCTAGTATGTACTTGTACAGTTACAAGGAAAAGGTCTGTATTGAGACTGCTACTTAAGTATATACAAGCTACTGAATCTTGGAGAGCATCTTTACTTGAAGGCTGTACTTAAAGGAGTCCTATTATTCTTTACCTGATTTACTCCTTTCCTCTCTGCTTTATTACAGTTACAATAGTGCATGCTTACATTCAACATGGCCAAGGTTTTAAGTAACGACTTCTCCACATGTGAAAGAAAATGAGCCACAAGCTCAGGCTTTAAACTATTATAAATGCTTGACTTCAAATTTTATTTTTTTTAACTTTTAGATCTGCATAATCCAAGATTAATATAGACAAGTTACACACACACCTTTGTGTGTGAGCACAGCAGTCCCACCCACCTGCTGTGTGGGAATCCAACCTGCAACTTTCATTTACAAGGGAACTTGTTTCAAATATTGAATGAACTGAGGAGCTGCACAAAGAGCTGGTAGTCATACAAAGCTACTAGCTAGTCCAAGAATAAAAATATGAAGCTTGAAATGAGAGGTCCCCTTTAAGTGCAGTTTTGATCAAGTGTGTTTAGTTACATTCTACTACTACTTAAGTGTCTTTACACAACCATAGAAAAAATCCTTCAGTAGCAGGCAGCAGTGGAATATAATGAGATGATCTGAACCTTAATTGTATGTATAAGGTGATGGTCACTGTTTGGGTGCAGGGTACCACTGAAAGAGGAAATGAGAGACTTTTTTTCAGTAATAGCATAAAGCTTAAAGTGCGGCATGAAAGTAATAATAATGTATGAGAAAAATATTTGTCCTGAGTCGCAGTGTGGTTTCAGACCTAGCACATCAACTATAGATATGTTTTTTTCATTAAGACAACTACAAGAACAGTGCTGGGAGCAAAGGAAACCTCTCTATATAGCCTTTATACATCTCACAAAGGAATCCAACCTAGTCAGCAGGCCTGGACTTTTTAAGATGTTGGCAGTGGTGTGAAGCAAGGATGTGTGTTGGCACCTAACCTATTTGGAATATTATTCTCAGTTATGCTGAATTATGCCTTCCATGACTCCTGCGAAGGTGTCTTACTACACAACAGATCAAGTGGAAAACTATACAATCTCTCAAGACTTCAAGCTAAGTCCAAGGTACAACACATCCTAATCTGTGACCTTCTCTTGGCTGATGATGCCACCTTAGTTACTGACTCAGCAGATTCCTGAAAGATTACTGAACCATTCCTCACCTGCCTGAAAGGAGTTTTGGCCTAAGAAGACCAAAGTGTTAGGTCAGTGTGTCTAGGAACTCCCTGTGTTACATATTGATGTTGTTGGCTCCTTCATTTATCTGGGCTCTATTACCAGCAATATGTCACTAGATGAAGAAATTAAGTGACAGCTGTACAATAAAGGTACTGTTCTGGCCAGCTTTGAATTTAAACCAGAATCACTGAGCCTCCATGGAAACTGTTGCCTCTGTCTATTTTCTCTCTGTCAAACACAAATTTTTTATGCAGGAAGCAAAAGATGGGTTGCATTTTCCTCTGAATGTGCCTTTTCACAGAATTCAGTATTGAAGCTATTGTTACACAAATTGCTCGTTTCATACCTTTCAGGGAGTATCCATTGGCTGCGATGACCATCTGCTCTGCAATTGCTTTAGTTCTGGAGTAGTGGTCAATGTGCTACAACAGAAGCAAAATGCTTTATTATTCCCTCTCAAGAACAGATAATGTCTTATTGTTGGCAGCCATATAGGTGCTAGAATCACAAATGTATTTCTGCAATAACAAACGTTTGGTTGGAACATTAGTGATGTAGGTTTTTTTATTGTGATTTGGCAAAAATACGGCTTATTTTAGTCACACTTACTGCCTCTCGGGGCACGTATGGCACTGAAGCCTCATCACCATCTACAATTGGTTTCCCTGCAAACACTACGTTGATGGTACTGGTGTACACCAGTCTGGGAATGCTCCTTTTAATACACACTGAAAGAGAAGAGATCATAGTTTAAGCAAATTCTATAAGTACGTAACACAGAATACCAGAATATAGTTTATGCATATGTGCAGACAGAAAATAAACCGTTTTTAATTTTACAATATCAAAGTAAAGGGGGCGGCAATGGCCCAGTGCATTGATAACTCGTTTGAGAGTCAGAGGGTTGCTGAAGGCTGGTTCAAGACTCGCCCGAACCTGGACCCGCTGGCCGTCTAAGGCCCGCCGGCTCAAGACCCCGCCCTGGAGTCATGTGTGGAGGTGGACCAGAGGCCAGAGAGATGTTGGCTCACCCCCTGAGCATTGCAGAGGTGCGCTTGAACAAAGCACCAAACCCTCTACATTGGCACCTGTAATGGGCTGCCTCACTCACCAACCCCCCCCTCAATACTGCATGCTGCATGTAAAAAGTTTGTATGTTGTAACAACAGTAAGAGTGTTTCTGATTTGGAATTTTTGGATGAATAAAGTTGTTTGTTTGTTTTGTCTAAACTAAGCTATGCATATAAAGTGTGAAAATTTGAAAATATGTCTTTAACTCTTTAGCAAAATTAACTATGTACTTACTATGTAAGTAAGTAAGAATTACAATCAATAGCTGTTCTCATTATAATTATAAATGTCAAATATCCTCTCACTTATAAATATTTACTGTGTTCAAATGATTTTCAGAAACTGTTTTTAGCGGTGTATGTGAAGTGTCTGTCGTTGTTGTTACATTACCATTTATGACATTATTGGTGCCACCAATGTTGACTGACTCCACCTGCTCCTTTCTCAGCTAAAAGTCAGAGACAATGAAGAAAAATGTTACTTGTTAACTACACCCTTTCTCTTTTATAGATAATACAACCTTTATGTTCCCCTCCGCACACTAATGGCTTTACATACATCACACTTAGGTCCTTAAGATAATAGATCAAAAATGTTCTTTGTTTAAGAAGTTTGCTGTTATTTATTCATCTTACTGTATCTGTCTTCATTTCTGATGACTCTACAGTACTGGGATGTATCAGAGAAGGTGATGAGGAAGACTACAGGACTGTAGTGGGCACCTTTGTCACGTGGCATGAACAGAACCATCTGCAGCTTAACATGATAAAGACTAAAGAACTGGTTGTGGACATGAAAAGGACCAAATCACCAGTGACCCCTGCTTCCATCCATGAGGTCTGTGTGGAGATAGTGGAGGACTACAAATACCTCAGTGTTCACACTGACAATAAACTGGACTTTATTAAACAAATAAAAAGACATCCATCTATAAGAAGGGTCAGAACCATATTTGTGTGTGTGTATATATACTTTACTATATTTATATTGTATCAGCCCGATGGCAAGTCAATGCACCGAAATTTGGTGTAAACAACAAATTCAAATGTTTCAGCAAAAATCATCAGACCAGGCACTGCTTTTCCAAACTTCTGTTGTTTCATTTTGATCTATCCTGGGAACTGCAGCCTCAATTTTCTGTTCTTAGCTACTATAGAGTGTATGTTAAGCCTGACAGTGTCCAGCTACTCATACAATATGATGAAAATGAGAAATGTAAGTGATACCTAATGTACTGATTTGTTATAACCAACATAGAAGAAAGACAAACCTCTGGTGGCAATGCCACTGATTGCGTCAACTGGTTTCTTAAAGAGGCAGTTCACCCAAAATGACAGGCTGGGCAGCAATTCCAGGGACTACAAAATGTTTAATGTCCCCAGTAGCGTAGTGGCATGTGCTTTCGCATTACAAGTGAAAGGTCTCTGGTTTGATTCCAGGTGGGGGCACAAGACCCTCTCACCATGGAGGGTTGCGTCAGGAAGGGCATCCGGCGTAAAACCTCTGCCAAGTTACCACTGCGGATTAATCCGCTGTGGCAACAACCTTGGTGGAGAATACAAGGGAGCAGCCGAAAGGTACAGTATACAAAATGTTTAACACTGGGATAGTGGATTACAAATAATTAAAATAACCTGTTTCATCAAAGAACATATGGAGAACAACAGGAACATATAAAAACTAATTCTATTTTGTGTCATTTAACCACTTACTGCACTCATTAAAATTAGCAGCAGAGCATGTGGAACATGCCAAAATCATATACACCCAATCAAAGAAAATGATATAAAATGAGGGAAATACATTTCAAGTGACTTATATTGTACTGATATAGGTATAAATGTTTGGTCATTTCTAATAAAACCTCAGAATTTGATTGATACAGCTTACAACTTGCTGTACTTTACCTTATGTGTCTCTTATGTTTTGTCATTGAGGGATCTGAAAATGGCAACTTTCTGTATTTAGTCTGAGGAATTTCCTTGTACTCAATTAAATTCCTTACATGGAAGCCATTTAGTTTCGACATGAATCTGTATCCGTATCCATTCATTTCATCATTACAGTAAAGCTTCTTGGTTTGTTTTGTTCCTGAAGCTGAACTAAGTCGAAGCTGAACTAAAAAAAATCTTGTGCCTGTCCTATGACTTGCATTTAGATGGCAGGGCCAAACAACCTGTTAATCAGGTTGACTGTATGTCACACAGTTGTGGTTTAAAACATGAAAATGTGACATACCAAAACAGGGTTGTTACTCCCCGTGTTTCAATGAATGAAATGTGAATGTGATTAGCTGCTGAGAACAAGAAGAAGACATGAAGTCACCTGTTCTGGGCCAGACATGCCATAAGATGCTGTGTGGAACAGGCAGTCAGCTCCTTCACACACTTTGTACAGAGAAGAATAATCTCGAATGTCACTCTGTAATGAAGAAGAACAAGCCACAGATAATCAAGTAGAACCCTGAGAACACACAGTACTACACAAACAATGCCAGTCAAAATACATCCCGAAGGAGTAGTTTAGTTTTCCTCTCACTGGGCTGTTGATGATTTATCCCAAACAGCTAGGGCCAAAATACACATATTTGATTGAAGGCAAAACTGTATGGTTTTGTATGCCAAAGAAATCTCAATTTACTGTAGGTTACTACAGTAAATAATAAAATTAAAGAAAGAAAGAAATACTCCACTATGGCCAAGTATGTCCAAACCTTTGACTGGTATTGTAAAAAAATGTTTATTTAGATTCTTCTGAGGTGGAGACAGATGGGAATTTATCACCAGTGGGCTTTTGATTTGGTCGGAACAAAGTTTTAATTTATTTTTTTCCCTTTTATGATTTTTTTTAACAAAAAGTCATTTATGAATAAAATGTGAAATGATCAATATCTAAGTTATGATGGGGTGGTTATAATTAAGGTAAGTGTGCCAAGAGGATGGCAGGTGAAACTCGAATCATGTCTCCAGCCTCTCTGACCGAGGCAGCAGCTGGTGCTCTGAGACAGATCACTCACCTGTGTCTGCTTCCAGACAAGACACATACAAACCACAGAGGCATGCTGACACAAGGAAATACTTCACATCTCCACAGAGCCATGTAAGTTCGGAGAGAAAACAAACCATCTATTTCATGCAATTTATAACCCAACCCAATGCTAGAGGTGACACTACATGCAACAAGCAGCTGCATATAGTGCCCAGGGTTTATCACATTGAATGTGTCAGTATTAGAAAGAAGTTTAGCGTTTATATGGAAGAACGAATAGGTTCAAACAGCTGGCTAAAATCAAAATAAAAGAAGATTATAAATGAAAAATTTCTTGTTTTAAGGGACTTTAGGGAGCTTACGAATTATTATGAATTATTGAGAAATAAAACTTGAAAGTTAAACTAAATGTCAAAATCTTTCCTGTGTGACCCTGAATGAAACTACAGCTACTAGATTTTCTTTTACAGTTGTAGAGGCAATGATTTAAAGCTTCCCTCTATTAACAGATTTAGCTAGCAATTAAACCACAAGGCAAATGTTAGACCTTGACTTCCAAAAGGTCCTCAACACCATATAGTGATCTAACATAGGTGAAAATGATTGCTGAAGTGTCATTAATTGTTATCAAGTAAAATGCTCTGGAATAAAAGGAGCAAACACGTCTACCACTGTCAATAATCAATTTGTGTCCTTCCCAATTACACTGTAGTACAGTCTTCTGCAGGGGAAAGCCATAGAAATGTGGAGTAAGCAGAAAAATATGGAATGTACAAAACACAGTATAGTCACTTTAGCGCCATACCTGATAGAATATTGCTCCTTCAGGAATATCACAAGGAGGCTTGTTCATGTCCAGAAGGATCACTGAAAACCCCTCGTTGGCCAGTTGTCTTCCAAGCCTGAAGCCAAAGTATCCCCCTCCGCCTGTCACTACCACCTTCCCCTTAGGTACACCCCAGTCCAGCGCTGCTTCCTCTCCCAGTCTGGAGGCTGCACATTCTGGGTTGCTGCAGTTAGCTGCAATGGCTGCATTCATCCTGTGACGCATGGCTGGAACAGAATGGCTGGAAGCAACTGCTGGAGCTGGATGGTTGACCCAAGACTGGTAAGTGGGGTTTGTGGTGGTGTGCATGTGGTGTCCACTGGTCTGTAGGCGACAAAGGGGGGCACTGTGGCAGGGACGCTGCTTCACTTGGCAGAGGGAACCTCTACTCTCACTCATGTTGAGACTGCACAGCTTCATGGATGTTCTGTTGGGTTTACAAAGGTATAAAATGGTTATTCATATCAACATTATTAAAGTTTGACCAGTAAAGCGTATTTCTCTAAGCTTTCTGGTACTACCTTATTATTTTACCATTCTGCCATATTGTTTACACAGTGCCTCATGATGTGTGTGTCACTCCAGATGTCTTTAGTATATTCTTATAAAAATATCTAGCCTGACACATTAAGAACAACTACACACTTTTGGATCAGCCATAGAATTTAAGATATAGTTTAGTGGGTTTCAACAATTACATTACATTATTTTGTTTTCCTGTATAAAACATGCATATTTATTTTATTACATTTTTAGTTCAAAAGAAGAGTTGTAACTTGACTGTATGTAAGCAATTGAAATTTTTAACTGGATACCAGAGTGTCACGTCCTTTTTCTTTGTTTGTTTGTTTGTCATGTCAGTAATTTACCCATCATATCAAAAGCAATCCATCCATCCATCCATCCATCATTTTCTTTACCGTTTATCCTGAACTGTATAAAGAGGGCAGGTGTTCTGCGGGCGTTTATTCAAAGTTTGAATTCACGCCCGCAGAACACCTGCCCTCTTTATGCATTCCTCAGCAATTTCCCCTCCGGGATCAATAAAGGATGTTGATTCTCATATCCAACTCTATGTCATATTTACTCACCTGATTATTTCTTCCCTCCTCGCACATCCGTACCTGTGGATTCATGAAACAATGCTGTATGCTTGGCTGTCCTGACGCGTCACCTTTCTCACCTGTCAGACACCTGCCACTTTAGATCCCCTACCGTAATGTCTGGAGGAAGCGCGCAGGCCCGCGGTAGCGAGGATCACGTTTCCAGTAGCAACCTGGGAGGACAACCTGTCCCCTCCCTGGTCATTTTCTTAAATGAGCTTTAATTGTCTATGACTGATCTGTTACAAAGAAGACCTCTGATGGGGCCTATTTCACATTCATAATTACCCTAAATGACCTTGGGGCAAATGAACAGCAGGACCTTACCGTGCAGCTGCCTTAGATCCATCCACAGATTCAGAATGAGTTAAGAGAGTTTCTTTTATATGCTCCTGCCACCAGTACATGCCAATATATTATGACTGGAGCGCATTTATTAGCAACCAGAGTGCATAGCTGACTGAGTACAGGCTGTTCTGTTATCGACACTTTATCTTTTGTGATGCGCCATACTGTTATCAATGTAAACAGGCACTGTAACTCAGTCCCAGAGAGGTCTGCTGATGTTACCACTCCACAGTTGGAATATTAAATATAGCTGTACACTTAGGTCCATAGATTTCTAGACAACAACACTGTCGCTTTTGTAATTTTGCCTCTGTACACCATCACGGTGGATTTTAAATTAAAGGAGATGTGACTGAAGTGCGGACTTTCTATTAAAATTTAAGAGGTTTGACAACATTTACATCAACTTCTACTAATTAAAGCCATTTTTATATGTAGTCCCCATTTACTGACTATACACTTCTTTAGGAATCTGTTCAGCTGCTGGTTAACACAAGTGTTTCAATGCATTTAGGCATAAAGACAAGGTCAAGATGACCTGCTGAAGTTTGAAAGGAGCATCACAATGGGGAAGACAGGTGACGTGGTTGCTGGTGCCAGACAGGCAGGTCTGAGTGTTTCAGAAACTGCTGACCTGCTGGGATTTTCCCACACAATCATCTCTCGGGTTTACAGAGCATGGCCAGATGTTGTTGATGCCAGAGGTCAGACAAGAATGCCCAAACTGTTTAGAGCTGATAGGAAGGCGCCAGTAACTCAAATAACCACTTCTTACAAACAAAGTATGCAGAAATGCATACACAACACTTGGAACCTTGAACTTGGAACACTTGGCACCTTAATGTTCTACAGCAACAGAAGACCCCACCAGGTGCCACACCTGTCAGCCAAAACAGGTCACTGAGGCTACCATTCACAGGGGCTCACTATAAATGAAGATTAGAAGAAAATATTTCCCGACTGGATGAGCCTCAATTTCTGCTGCAATATTTGGATGGGAGGGTCAGAATTTTGTATAAATGATACAAACACACATATTCATGCTGTGTGGAATATTTTCCCGGCACACTTAGCACCATTTCAGCATTGTTCAAAGGCCACAGCCTACCACAGTGCACCTATCTTGCGATGGATGTTCTGAAGTGGATAACGTGCCATCTATCCATCCATTTTCTTGGATGTGCCATTTCTTGAACATGACAGTGAGTTCACTGTACTCAAATGGCATCCATAGTCACCAGATCTCAATCCAATAGAGTGCCTTTGGGATGTGGTCGACAGAGAGATTCACATCATGGATGTGCAGCTGACAAATATGTAGCAACTGTGTGCTATTATTTTAGTATGGGCCAAAATGTCTGATAAGCATTTCCAGAGCCTTTTTAAATCTATGCCGTGAAAAGGGGTCAAATCCAGTTCTGACAAGGTATACCTAATCAAGTGGCCAGTGAGTGTATATGTATACAGTATATCTGTACTTGTCCATCTTTGTCCTCTTAATTTTTAAGCAAATGTGTTACTTAACACACTTAAAATAAAAAGTAGAACTCACAGGAGCTTTTTAAAGTATGATTTATTTGGAAGTTGTTCTATTACTTGTAAACTGAATAAGATCTAATGATGTAAGCCGGTGAAAAGGTTACAAAGGATTGTGAAATAAAGCAGTCTTTGCACTGTTGGACATTTAAAAGTTGTGTCCCCCTGGCGAGCAGAAATAATCTTTCAGCCAATATCAAAATACATTCAAACTACAATTAATTACTTAGCCCATGGTCTTACAGAACATGTGAGGTAAGGCATAAAATGACATCTCTGACATGACAACAGGTCAGGTAAAACACAGCAGCACTCACTTCCCAAGCCCCGTGCTTTTGGAGAGGACAGAAATAGAGGCTTCATTTTTTATTAACTAGACAGCCGACAGACAGCCAAACCTGAGCTGGAAGTTGAATGCACTGCACATAATTAAACAGGAGGGAAAGAGTCTTAAGCAGCTGTTGACTGGAGCTGGAGATACTAAGATTATTTTTAATTTCTTATATTGTTAGCGCTTTGTATGAGACACAACTATGTGGTGAGGCATCACAAAAAACATTTTAAAAAGCACATAAAGAAAACAGTTGGACAAATACCATATCTTTGCTCAGTTATAGTTAACTTCCAGTAAGTGTTTATTCTAACTCATTTTATAAATCAAATGCAGAATCCTGGTGCCATGACTGATTGTGGTGTCAAATACAAACTTGATGAAACAATAATTATTTTCTGGAGTCTGTTATTAACATTGCAAGTCAATCACTGACAGTTCAACTGCAGGAATGTGCTTTCCTGAGGCAAAGGTGAAGAACCAGCTACAATGGCCTAGTAGCTGCTAAAGGGTGCTATACAGGTGCTATGAATAAACTGTAAGTGTAAAACTGATGAACATAACATCAAAGTCCTCCTTTTGAAGCCTCATCTAAGCATTACGAATGTCAGAATCTGAGCTTTCTGAAACCAGACATCACAAGCAAGGTGCTGATCTGACTGATCTGAAACCCAGGAACACCACACGCTCATTTGGAAGCAACTTGCCAGCCCTAAGGTACCCTGCTTTATTGGCCTTTTTCACTCTAACTGGGGTCAAAATTTCCAAAATGAGAATCATGCAGTATTTAAGAAAGCTTGAAACTACAGCTTGATGCCATAAACTCATCAGGAATCTGTTTATTGAGGTCACAATTGCAGAAGCAGAGACTTGTTTTCCCATAGACTTTCACCCAGAGGAATTGTCCCCTGCTTGCCAGAAGAAAGAATGCCTGCCTAAAGCACTTGGCTTCACTTTTTAAAAGCAAAAGTTTGTCTGTCATTTATTTATTGTCTATGCTGTCATGTAATTGTTCGTAATGCTCATTCAAATGATATAATAACAACAAATTTAACCACTACTATAGCATGAGCTACACACCACCAACCCACTGCTGTCTTTCCTCTGCTGCTCATTTCTCATTTAAGCGCTGTCTGTGATAAAAAAAAAAAAGGCTTGAGTTACTCTCTCATTAAAAGCTGCCTAGCACACCCATGAATCACAGTCAGCAGGGAGCTGTCACCTTGACTGGCCTGCTGCAGCCGTGAGGGGAAGGAGTGCTGATGTACAGACCTCTTATGTCTGTAACCTTGCCAGGCCCTCCACTGAGGTTAAGTTCACTCTGAGGACTGAAAATAGGATGGACAGCTTACTTAAGTTCCAGTGTAGTGTGGAGGGTTACATGTCTATGTATAAGGTACAAAGAGAAACATAAAATCAGCAAATGACAATGTAAAGTATTAGTGTGTGTGTGTGTGTGTGTGTGTGTGCGGGGGGGTGAATGAATAAATAAGGTTATGAAGGTTATGTTTAAACTCTTGCAGAGCTGAAGTCAAAAGCCCTCCAATAAAATTTTTTGCTTTGTTATTTTGCTTAATTTGATCTTCACTCAGCACAAAATCCTGTATATGCATAACAGATGTACCTACTCTGCTTACCTTAAATAAAAATGTAAAATACACTAATACACAGTAAAGGGCTCCCTTGCATATTACACCTGGAGGAGCTTTTATGACATCCTAAATACACAGACATTTATATGGATTGCTTTGTGCACTGGGTCACAGTTGTGGTGGAACAGAAAAGGGGTATTCCCCAAAATAAAGAAAGTCCAGGGAGTACTAAAATAACATCAACATTGGAAGGGTAGAAGACAAAACTTAGCATGATATGACTTGGCACAAACAAACCCTAACCAGACCAGACAATACAACATAAGATGGAAAGGTCATTTGACAACAATCAAAGGCAGGGAGCAAAATTAGGTGCAATAAAACAAGCGTAGTTACAAAGGAAGAGGCTGGCAAGGAAAAAGTGGCATAGTCAGGGAGATAAAGAAAGTAGACAGGAGTATTGGAAGGCTCGGGGCATAGCAAAGAGAGAAGTGGAAAAGGCAAAGGAAAAGGCTGATAGTGAGGACTTGTATCGATTGGCAAGACATAGAGACAGAGCTGGAAAGGATGTGCAGCAGATTAGGGCGAAGATATGAGAAAGAGTTGCTGAAGCTAGGTTAAGAAGAGAGGTGACCACCAGCGAGCGGCAGTATGGCTTCATGCCACAAAAGAGTACAACAGATGCAATGTTTGCTTTGAGAGTGTTGATGGAGTAAATATAGAGAAGGTCAGAAGGAGCTGCACTGTGTCTTTGTGGATCTTGAGAAAGCATATGATAGGGTGCCAAGAGAGGAACTATGGAATTGTATGAAGAAGTCAGGAGTGGCAGAGAAGTATGTGAAGGTGGTGCAGGACATGTATGAGGACAATGAGACAGTGGTGAGATGTGCAGCAGGAGTGACAAATGGATTCAAGGTGGGGATGGGATTACATCAGGGATCAGCTCTGAGCCCCTTCTTGTTTGCAGAGGTGATGGACAGATTGACAGATGAGGTCAGGCAGGAGTCTCCGTGGACTATGATGTTTGCAGATGACATTGTGATCTGTAGTGAGAGTAGGGAGGAGGTGGAAGAGAGCCTGGAGAGGTGGAGGTATACACTGGAGAGAAGAGGAGTGAAAGTCAGTAGAAACAAGACAGAGTACATGTGCATAAAAGAGAAGGAGGCAGGTGGAATGGTGAAGATGCAAGGAGTAGAGGTGGTGAAGGTGGATGAGTTTAAATACTTGGGATCAATCATCCAAAGCAACGGACAGAGCACAAGAGAGGTGAAGAAGAGAGTGCAGGCAGGGTGGAGTG
>VUQH01043766.1:0-10000 GCA_015106775.1 Etroplus canarensis | reverse complement strand
AGGAAGTCCATTCTACAACTGGAGGTATGCTGGTTGCTAACTACATTCTGTAGAGCCACTATAATTGTGTAGACATTTTCTATCCCTTTCTATTTGGTGAACATGTTTGGTTTGGCAAAATTAAAAACAAATTGGGTTTTATAAATTGCCACAGGTTTGGTACAAATTGTTGATGTAATCCTTTGTCCAACATGTTTTCCTGATTAAATATAGCAGGATCAAAGACAGCCATTTGCCCCACAAAATACAACACTCTGCTCCAATCCACTGCTACTGTGAACACTAAAATTTAAATTGGCTGGTCTCTGAAGTGAAAAAACCTTATATCAGCTTATACTCAGAGCTGAGATTAGAATAAAATTGGCTGCTTGTCAGATGTGTGTTGTGCACATCTGGGTAGCTTGGTAGAGATTCAGGGCAAAGTGGTGGCATAGACAGAAAAAAAGGGATTAAGGAATGGATTATCTTGAATAGGTTCTCAGTACTGTATACCTGAGCGCAGCAACTGTAGAAACTCCAGATCTCTGCAAATAAAGTCTGTTAGACAATGTTTTAAGTGTGGAAAATGTATTATAGCCTATTCTTTTTCCCCTTTCAAAAACAGACCTTTGGTAGTTGTAACACTGGCCTACCAAAATACCAAATAGCACGTTGTGATGCCTGCTTGTGCATGCTTTAAACACACCTTCTGCATCCTGAATTTGTCATATTTTATTTTAATTTTGTATGTTAATCTGACAGATTTATGTGGAGTGATTTAAAATTTTGAAATTTGTGGATACTCAAAAACACTGACTAAACACTGAAATATAAAAAAAAAACATAAGCCTGAATATGAGCAAGTTATTGATTTACCCTTGAATATAAATGTCCCCAATGTCTCTTGACATGTCAATGATGGTGGCAGTAACCAGTCACAATCCACTGTTGCATGAGTGAGGACTTTCTGTAAGTTTATATTAAGGCTTACTTCCTGTTGTGGCTAATTCTATGTTCTTTCTCTTAGCAGGAGCCCAGAAGAGAACTGCCATGATATAATCATCTCTTCATTGGTGTCTCTGGCTGAAAATCTTCCCTGTGACTCACAAAGAAGATGTAAAAAAAAAAAAAACTCTCCTCCCTTAGTCCCGCTGCTCCAGCTCTTCTTTCGCTCTGGTTCCTCCAGTTCCACACATAGACATTGACCACTAACCACCCCAGCCTTCTACCTTTGTTAATCTTTTAAGCATGAATCTGCATGATTCTACAACTAAGTATTTGGACAACAATTTGGAATAATTCCTGGCAGGATATGTGGACATTACTGGAGAGGTCTCATGTCATAAATCATCCCCTCCATCACGCTTTAAAACTTTTAAATGGACAATTTTGCCTTCTCTACAGGGTTTATGCTGCGTGTTATAGTTGTAGAAACATCAGTCCTTCACTAAAGTCAGAATCATGCAACATTTTTAAGCAAGAGTTCAAAATACGCCTAATCCTAAATATACATATGAATCAGGGTGAATATGCTTCTTCCATAAAACTGATAAAACATAACTGTAGCTGGTTATGTCACTGGTTCAGGCTTTGCACTTGGTGTTTGTCTTGTTTTTTTCTTGGTTTTTAGTAAAAATTGTAACGGTATTATGAGACTTGCTATTTAGTAAGGCTCATACTCCCAATTATGCTGCTTTCACACTTGTACTCCAGTGTGACAGCATGGAGAAAATTAAGTAAGGACATTGCACACAATTGCCCTTTCCACATGTAGCATGCAAAACGGAATGCTGTGTGTCAGATGCATTCTCCTTACTGGAAATACTCAGTGTGGTTCAGGCGAGGAAGCTGCCTTTGTAGAGTGTGCAGAAGGCACACTCTCACTTGCTGTAAATTCACTGGGCAATTACCTGCTCTATTCTCAAATGGGTGCAATCGGATATTACATGGTCTTTTTACTAGGGAGCTGGCAGGACAAAGACTGTTTAAAGTCCAGTCAGACATTACCTTTCTCACATACAGCTCTTCAGGGTAACGTTGAGAAAAGTTCAGGGCTGCTGGGCAAGTGTGAAAACAGCTATATTAACTTTCTGAGAAAAAAACAAAAGAGTCAGCTTTATAATTTTACATTTTTTAGAATAATATTTGTTGTGGTCAATAAGTTATGAATGTGTGAAAATGGCAAAAAAGAATGAAAGACAAGAAAACTGGAAAATGAAAAAACAAGTAGGTAATAAATTGGTTATCTTCTTATTAGATTGTAGACACAGTAGTTCTTTAAAAACAACGAGGTCAGAAGAGTCAACTTGCATCAAATCAGAATAACATGGAAACACTGAACTTTCTCAACCATAATGTTCAAAATCTAATACGCAATCTAGTTTGAGCCCATCTTGTGGTGTGTCTGCACACCTTTTTTTTTTCTTTAACTGAGGTAAAGGCCAGATTGGAAACTTTCAATACAATTAATTGTATTTTTTAAAAATATGATTAAATTTCAATTTAACTGTCTGTAAGAAGATTTGCTTATCACAAGCTATTATCGTCTCCCCAGCCTCATTTCCCTAAAAGCTCAAGATACAGGTATTAACTTTGTTCAGTCATTGCACAAAGTTCATATTGATTAATTGAAAACAATATGCTTAAAGTGAAAAAAGAGTAATACAGAGTAAGTATATCTAAATGTATTTATCTTTGCCAGGGTACAAAGGGATATCAGGTACAGGCAAGGAATTGTTTTATGAATATTACTGTTTTTATATATTTTTATGTAGTAACTTTTAATGCTGCTTTTGTGAGCTTCTTTAAGGGCATTTTGTGTTGCATATTTGTAGTTTAGTGCATATGACGTTGTTTTGGTAGTGTACATATATTAATAATAGAGCTAGAATACTTCTTGACCTCGAAAGTAGCGCTATTGCACTACTGTTAAGCCCAGGACTTTCATTTCTCAGAAACAATGAGCTCATTAAGACCACTTATTAGGGTGCTAAATGATCAAATGTAACTGCATGAAGTAAAAGTATTGGATCATTAGGAGAAGAATGCAGTGTTATAGTTACAGTATAAAAGTGCAGACTCTGCAAGTCCAAAAAACTGCTGAACCCATAGATGGTACATAAAAAGCATTAAGCAGATGACAGCACTTTGAATTTGAAATATGCACTAAATCTAAATGTGATCACAGCACTCTCTCCGTAATACAGTGAAGGTAGAAGATTTCAGGATGTATCAGTCTTCATATTTTGAGTCAGTGAAATTTAACCTCTCTTCTTCCTTCTTCCTGTTATACCAGGCTGCCCAGATATAAACACATCTGGCTGGCTGGCTGGCTGGCAAACTAAAGATGTCACTTAATGAGGGATCTCTTGCTGTGAAGAATATTATATATTTAATCAATACCTGAACCAATTTGAACAGTGATTAAAAAGAATTTTAAAAATTGCACATATGATGAGCTCTTTGTGTGCCTTCTGCATTGTAAAAGATACATATGACTGTTGATGAATGAAATGATGGTGTTCCGTCTAGTATTACAAATTACAGTGACTCCATGATACAGTACCTTGAATATCTTGTTGGATGGGGCTCAGCCTTTAGGTTTCAGAGCAGGTTTTCAGTTAAAAATAAAAAAAATACAACAAATGCATTTACTGTAAATTGAACAGCTTTATACTTTGTGTTTTTTCTACAGTAGACTTTTGATATCTTCTGTATTCACTGTGACTGAATGGCACAGGAGGTGCTTGTGCTCAGTATTGTAAAGTGAGTAACTCATGTGTATCAGCTCAGTTTTACTTTTCTTTTTCTTGCTGATTTGCCAGTCAGATTGTACAGTATGCTTCGAGAGTTGCATCAAACTTATTCCAGTTCCATCCCACTGCAAAGATCAAAGATAGTATGGGTGAGAATGGTCTTGCTTTGTTTTCAGGTCAAGTCAATTGTCAGATTTTGATGTTGCTTATTTGGCTTAAATGTTCTGCTTGATCATGCTAGTTTGAATAAAGCTTTTTAAATCTGTCCTCCTGCTGTTTCTCTAATGAAGAAAGAAACTGAAATGATCAGAAGTGGCTTCTTGAATGTGATGTTCTCTCTTCCCCCTCTTCCTTGCTCTCTCAAATTCCCTCACATACACACATTTTGACCCAGTTTCTCTTTATAACGCTCTGCACTAATTCTTGGAAATTGAAAACTAAATAAAGGAGATGCGCCTGCAGTTCAAATCACAGAAGCAGACAAATAATAGCTTTGTCAGGATTAGTAAAAGCCATGAGCCAAATTGCAGTAGTCTGCTCTTCACTGTGACCACACAGGACTTTCAGTCTGCTGTCCTTCATGCAGACTGAGTCCTGTGAAATTCTATGAAAATGTCTACAGCATAATAATATAATGCTAAAACAATTTTAATCAGTCTTGCTTTTCAAACTCAAACAATATCCCTCTACAATAACAGTATTAAGTGCAATACTGGAATCTAGTAATATTATAAATTTGGATTACAACATTTAAAGCCGTTCTTTCCTGTCTTCTAGGTGGTAAACCAGTCAGTTCAGCAACCCAGAACCTTGAAAAACTGACTAGATAGATGTCCTCCCAGTCTTTAAGTAACTTGAGCTTTAAAAGAATCTGAAGTAGGTCGGTGGAAATGAGTAGTGCACCTTTGGCTACATTCATGTGTGTTGAGTGTTGCTGCCATCAATTCTTCCCCCAGGTGGGCAGCAGTTTCAGAATTTCACCCATGTTACTGAAATTGTTATGCAAGCTACCAGTGGTAAACCAGAGCACTAAGGTACCAAAAGTTGTTTTGTTTTGTTCTTTGGGGTTTTTTGCACTGTTTCCTTGAATGCAAAGCTATTTTTCTTTACAGTATATAAAATAAATTTTGTAATACGGAAGGTTATTATAGTTAACAAAATTAAATCAACCCCTGAAATATGGAATTTAAAAAATTAAGAATAGAAATATAAATACAACACTAGATTTCAGGGAGAAATTGTTTTATGTACTTACAAAACTGTAATAAAATACACATAAAATGAAGAAAGTTTATGAAGTAAGTTTGTTAATTTGGTAAAACTTGTTCATGCAGCAAGCATGAGGAAGCTTATATTTGTTTTGACTACGCGTCTACATGAATATGAGCAAACTGCCTTTTGTGCATTTTAAATATAATACTTATTCTTACTCTTCTCTGAGAAATCCCATTAACACTGTAACAGTAACAAAAGAAAAATACAGAAATCATTCAATTTAACTGAAACAATTTTTCATCAATGAAAATAAAGTGACTTGAGCAAATCCCTGTGGAAACCAAAACTGATAACTCTGCTGGAGTATTTAGGCCAGCACTGTATCAGGGATCCACACAGTATCAGTGCAATAAAACTGGTGACCTGCCCAGGGTGCTTTGCTCAGTGCGTGCAAGGTTTGATTCTTGTCCCAACATGACCCTGAACAGAACAGGCAAATACAGAAAATCAAATTGTCATGAATATTCTCCATGTATGTGTACTGTATATTAGAGGAGGGAAGTTAACAGTCCACTCACCACTAACCAGCCCATTTTGGTTAGGTGCAACAAGGTCTTCCATAAGTGTTTCCAGAGTGCACTTACACAATATACTATTTATGCATCACAGAAAAGCAGCACTGAAAAACATACTCATATCTACTGTAATGTTTTCACATAACTATTTGTGGTCTAAAAGATGTACGCAATTAAGCACCCCATTATGCATCAACAAAACTACTTTTTGCAGTGCTGCAGTGCTTTCATATCTAATGTGTGGGCCTCATTATAAATCATTTTAAAATCTGTCTCCCTCATAGTAAAAAAAAAATGCTTGTCTTTGCAGCCAGGCCAGCTGAAAGCAGCATATTGATCTGTTAAGTGTGTTTCACTCCTGAATTCAGTGTGTCAGTGTGTTTTGCTATTCAGAGATACAATATTCAAAATAGAGCTCTGGGGAACCTGCTTAAGCATATTTTTACCAGAATGTGTGGATTGGTTCTTGTCTAGATTTTGTTCAGTGTTAAAGTTCATTTTATATCAGTTTATGTTCTTAGCCAAAAACAGTTCTCTTTTTTGATTAATGTAACATTATTTTACTCTTTGATAGCTGTCCACAACACTGTAGATGACAATATTTACTTTGTGTTGACCAGTTGTTCTCAAACTGTGGTTCAGATGAGGCGCAGACACCCAGGTGAAAAATAATAAGTGAAACTAAGGTGAATAGATGTCATTTTTATATGAAAAAGAAACAAGAAAAGGTTTGCTGATGCTATCGCACTGATAGTATGCAACTTTATTTAAGTAAAATTCAGTGTGGATGCTTTTTTATTGTTAGGGATTGATAAAAGGTGGTGGGATGTACCTTTTTGCGCGGTGTGAGGAGTGAACATTTGTTAGCTTCTGAAGCGGGGTATACCAAAAAAAAATTGAGAACCATCAGTGTAGATGGGCACAATATTCTGTGAAAGGTTTTACTGTAAAGTGGAAGCATTTAGGAACCACAGCAACTCAGCCATGAAGTGGCAGAACATGTAAAGTCACAGAAAGGGGTCACTGAGTGCTGAGTGTGTAAAAATCACCAACGCTCTGGTGACTCAATGCCTACAGAGATCCAAAACTCTTCTGGCATCAACATCAGCACAAAAACTGTGTGCTGGGAGCTTCATGGCATGGAGCAGCTGTATGCAAGCCTTACATCACCAAGCACCATCCCAAGCGTGGGCTGGAGTGGTGTGAAGCATTCTCCCCACTGGACTCAAGAGCAGTGGAATCATGTTCTGTGAAGTGATCTGACAAATAACATTTCTGTTTCTGGCAGTGTGATGGATGAGTCAGAGTTTGGAAAATGCCAGAAGAATGTTACCTGCTTGATTGCATTGTTCCAACTGTAAAGTTTGGTGGAAGGCCCTGTCTGTTTCAGCTGTGTCCCAATGCACAAAGAAAGGTCCATAAATGCATAGTTAGATGACTTTGGTATGGAAAGTCTTGACTGGCCCTGACAAAGCCCTGACCTCCATCCTACTGAACATCTTTTGAATGAAGTAGAGCAGAGATTGTAAGCCAGGCCCTCTCATCCAACCTTAGTGTCTGACTTCACAAATCACCCTCTGGATGAATAGGCAAAGATTGCCTCAGACACACTCCAAAAACTTGTAGAAAGCCTTCCCAGAAGAGTAGAAACTGTTATGGCTGCAAAAGGAGGGCCAACTCCACAATAATGTCTATGGATTACATAAGAGCCCCAGTGGAAGTATAGGTGGCCCAATACTTTCGTCCATATAGTGCATTTTAGCAGTCATGTTCTCTGGTGCCCTTTGTATTTGCTTTTTAGGCCACAGATTTAGATTTACACACACACACATACACACACACACGCATATCCCCTGGATGTTTCACCCTTTAATTGCTTTAATAAATGAAATCATGGTCAACATAATATGGCTTTCTTGATGAGAATTTGTTAAAGAAAAAAAAAGCTTATTTCATGTCAAAGTGAAAACAGAGTTTTACAGACTAATGTCAGTTAATTAAAAATATAACATCCAAAGGGGGTGAATACTTTTTTATAGGCACTGTATCATCATATGTGTGAAAGGCATTAAAGAAATCAGAGACCAAAGTTTACTCTACCAGGAAAAGACACTCAGGAAAACTCAGACAACCTACCCAGTAATGTGTTATACAGCAACCTGATATCAAGAAGAACAATGATAAGTGGTAAATGTGTTGCCGGATCTGAGGCTTATCCCTTTGCAGAGGCTCTCTCTTCTAACTTAGCACTTCAGTCAATCTATTCTAGATAGGGCTTACCTAACTCTCTGACCCATATTTCTCAGATTCATTTAATAAAGATGTCACTCAGATTTGGCAAATCTTAGAGGCCACTGGGTCAGTTTGACTTCTGGGGCTAAAAGGAAAAGCATGCTTGATAGTCCAGTGTAAAGCATAGTTATTACACTTGTCATTTTGATGCTCTTTTTTTAGAAAAAAAATGTAAACATTTTAGAAATTTGGGCCAGGTCAGAGCAGCTTTACCTGCTAGACAAGTTTACCCTTGTTGTTTCATATAAGAACCCGTGTTACTACTAGACTGGCAACACTATCAGTCAAAGTGTCAGACAGCCTGTGAGAACTTGACCCATTTATATGTGTGAGTCAGATCAGCAGCAAAGATACCCTGGCTGGAGCCCATGCACAATGGGGTCATGAGTCTTATCACCTAGAGCTTTGGCTTGCCCTGCAGTCAGAAGAAAACTAAAAACATTTCCAACTAGTGTTCAACAAAATGTGTGGCTCGAACAGAAGTCAGAGGGGGGGACTGAAGTGTCATTTGTTTTGATTTTGTGAAGGGGCTACATGACAAGATAAAACAGTTAGTACATTATTGGAAAAAAATGGACACGAACAGGCTGTCACTCTAATTTAGAGGGTCACACTGGACAAGATGAGGATACAAATCTGTCACTGCTTCTGCAAAATCTATCATTTAGTAAGGTAGATCTCCACAGACAACATCTGTCTCGTTGCCTTTATATTTTACCAGTAGGCTTTGAGGCAAAATCAGCTGCAGATGTGAGAAAACTTGCTATATATTAAATGTTATGTTTAAATGTAGAAGTGTATACATAAATAGCCAACAGACTTTCCATTCACAGGGAAAGCAGTGACTGAAGTAGTGAATGCTGATCTGGAGGCTAATCTTATGAAGTACTACGATGGAGTTAAGAGCAGTGTGACTTAAACTCCATCTTGAGTGATGCCAGTGGCAGGTTATCTATGTGCATGGCTGCCCTTGCCATGGGGTTACTGCTGCACTCGTTTGTGATGGCCATTATCTGACGGGTGTTTAAGATGACTGCATGTAAGCCAAACTCTGTTACTGTGCAGTTTGGTAAAATGATCATATTTGTCTAAAATCTAACAGAAAGCTTGCGTTAAATCTGATGTTCACATGGACAGACAGAGCCTTCCCCCCAATGAATGTCTTTGGTGAAAGGTATACTCTCACAGTTCTTTCTTTGTCAGTAAACCTACATGGCTTTAATAAACCTTTCATTATGTTGCAGTATAAATAAACATAAATTTGTGTGAGGACAGTACATCAAATTTACCTCACACATTCATCAAACTGCTGTTGCTATGGAAACACAAGCCTTATGCAACAAATGCAAAATGGTTCCTATAACCCAACAGGTGAACAATAAGCAGCATATTTGAATAAAAAGGTCCAGAGTTTAAATAAAATCCTTGGCATGTACAGTGGTGTGAAAAAGTGTTTACCCCCTTCCTGATTTCTAATTTTTTGTGTGGTTGTCACACGTGAATGTTTCAGATCATCAAACTAATTTAAATATTAGACAAAGATAACACAAGTAAGCACAAATTGCAGTTTCTGCAATTTGCACCCGTTAAAACATAAATTACCTGTGGCGTATCACATCTTTGGAAAGCTGAGTTCAATTTCTCTAGACACGCCCAGGCCTGACACCTGTTCTCAACCAAGAAATCACGTAAATAGGACCTGCCTGACAAAGTGGAGCAGATCAAAAGATCCTCAAAAGCCAGACCTCATGCTGCGATCCAAGGAAATTCAGGAACAAATGAGAAACAAAGTCATTGAGATCTATCAGTCTGGAAAAGGTTATAAAGCCATTCCTAAAGCTTTGGAACCACAGTGAGAGCCCTTATCCACAAATGGCAAAAACATGGAACAGTGGAGAACCTTCCCAGGAGAGGCCGGCCGACCAAATTAACCCAAGAGCGCAGCAACGACTCATCCAAGAGGTCACAAAAGACCCCAGAACAACATCCAAAGAACTGCAGGCCTCACTTGCCTCAGTTAAGGTCAGTGACTCCACCATAAGAAAGAGACTGGACAAAAATGGCCTGCATGGCAGAGCTCCAAGACGAAAACCATTGCTGAGCAAAAGAAACATAAAGGCTCATCTCAGTTTTGCCAGAAAACATCTTGATGATCCCCAAGACTTTTGGGAAAATACTCTGTGG
>VUQH01043764.1:24732-35459 GCA_015106775.1 Etroplus canarensis | reverse complement strand
CCTAACACGCTTTCCCCCTCTCCCCCTCCTTGGCCTTCGGCCAACAGTAGCATAGTTTCCACCGGCACCCTGTTGGCTAACGGCACCGGAGGTGGTCGTTGTTAACCCGGGCCGCGACCGATCCGGTATGGAAGTCGTGTTATGAATCTGCATATTTGATTTGGCACAATTTTTACGCCGAATGACCTTCCTGACGCAACCCTCACCATTTACCCGGGCTTGGGACCGGCACTAGGACTACACTGGCTTGTGGGCCCCTGTGGCTGGTTTAAAATGATGCAACTCATAGTGAAAATACATAATGTAAAGAGGGATCTGTATTCATTTAAAATCTGACTGAACCATGAGTAAATACACTAGGTGAAACCTATTAAAGAAAAATTTTGATAAAGTGAGCCAAGGCTGTACAGCAAGACAACCGATTTGTAGCCACATACTGGTTTTACAATAATAATAAAACCAGTATGTCGCTAAAAATCTATCATTCTGCTTTACAGCCTCAGCTAGTGTAGTGGTTCACACACTTGCCTTACAAGCAAAAGGTCCCTGGTTTGATGCCAGGTGGGGCTGCAAGCCCCTCTCACTACGGAGGGTTGTCTCAGGAAAGGTATTTGGTGTCAAACCTCTGCCAAATTACTGATGCGGATTAATCTGCTGTGGATTAATCTGCTGTGGAAGCCCCTCAGGGAAAAATACTAGGGAGCAGCCTAAGGTATGTTTTCATTATATTTTAAGATTCATTTGATCTATAAATGCAAATTTTGAGCCAGATGTCACATACAGTGGCTATCAACACCATTTTCATGTATAAAGCAGGTAAATTTAAAGGGCAGAAGGGAAGGTTATCAGCACCATCAATACCTGCTTTGGATAATTAGACTTATTCATTGTTAATGTAGATAAGCTGCTAATGTGCTGCATTAACCTTTGTCATTGAACACAGGGAATCTCTTTGTATTGTATCATCCATTCTGCACAGTTTCTGCACTCCTGCACCAGACGAGCAAAATGTTTTAAAGCGAAAAGCCTCAGTAGTTACCCGTTTCATTAGACTGTTTGTTTAAAAAAAATAGTGAAATGGTAGAAAAATACATTCTGTTCACCACTAGTAAGTACAAGCATAAGATAAACCATTATAAGTCATTTTCAATATCAAAGCTGATATATCAAATATAATTTTGCTGATAGCAATTACTTGAGAAGAAATTGAACTAACTAGAATATATGTATAGTGGCTAATTACATAATCCATGCCTATCTGACACTAATGATAAGTGATCAACATTGTGAAACAGAAATGGTCTCTGAAGGCTGTTCTCTTGAGAGAGGGGGGATGCAACATTGCCAAGAGTCCAGCAAAGGATGCCAAAAGAAATAAAGGTCAAGACATGTGACGAGCATGTGACAAAGAGCTACAGAAACTGTTTGCGCTCTTGCGAGCTTACCGCACTTCCATTTTTATGTGAGAGGGGCTGATTTAAAATCTGAAAAACATTTCACATCCTTATTGGCTTGGTGATTTCATACCATAATTTGGTTAGCGCTACACATTTTTGTAGTGTGCACAGTCTCCTCATCAAGAAGTACAATATCAAGCCACATCCTTTGGAATTTCTGGAAAAAAATAAACACCTTGTATCTTCTCTCCCTTTAGGCCAACTTTCTTCTGATTGGCTGCCTCTTGCAAACAAAAGGTGTGAAGAGCAAGCAATTCAAACATCATACAGATGGGGACACAAGCCCCTCTCACGGGTTGCATCAGGAAGGGCATCCGGTGTAAAACCTCTGCCAAATTACCAAGGCGGATTAATCCGCTGTGGCAACCCCTTGGTGGAGAATACAAGGGAGCAGCCAAAAGGTACAGATCCAAGTGTAAAAAAGAAACACTGGTTATAAAACTTAGTCTTCCGAGAGGTCTGAAACCTGAGTTTTAGCTCATAGGGATTACTTGTACATATGCTAACCATATTGTGTGAAACTTTGGCCATGTATAACATGATCAGCCACCCCGTGACAGTATTATGACAGAAAATAAAGAAAATAGGTTCCCTTTAAGCTTTCCGTTATTCACTTAAAGGTCTGAGAAGTCAGGAAGACACTCATGTCTAGCTCAAACCCCGACCTTAACTTTACATTACAGAATCAAGAAGGACTCGATATATTTTTGTGCATAGTTCTTGTATGGTATGCAGCTAGAGTAATTTAGATACCTTCTGTTAGCCCACTGAAGGGCTGATACGTGGATGCGATCCTGTTTGATCCAGGTCAAGATGAAAGCTTGACTGTGTCATGGTCCTGGGTTTTTGTAGTCTAGTTTTGTATATTTGAAGTTTGTTTTTTAGGCTCTGTTTATGCGTGAACCCTATTCCTAGCCTATGTTTAGTATGGTTTACTGTAATCATTCAGTTAGGGTTTTGAGTTTCTGTTCTCGTTTTATTTTGACTCCAACCCATCCTTGTGTTTTGACTCTTGTTAGCTCCCTCTGTGTCTCCTCAGTGTTGTTCTGTTATGTTTTTGTCTTCTGTCAAGTGTGATCTTGTGTCTGTTTCTCAATTCCTGTTTTGCTTTGGTACCAGCCATGTCCTGTACATTGTGTTTAGTTTTGCTTCCTGCCTCTGACTGTTGTCACCTCTGCTCCTATCCCGCCTGTTGCTTGTGAGTCTGTGTCCATTCATACTCTGCCTATCCTCAGTTCTGCGTTGAGTTGTTGATGTCTCCTGTGGATCAATGTGTGTTCAGGTCCTTTATGGTTTCATGCCTGATTTATACTTTATAGATTTTGTAGCTAAATAAAGTTTACTTTAAGTTTCTATGTATTGCTTCCTGAAGTCCTGCATTTGGGTCCTACTCTCCACATATATAGAGTCACGACAAACTCAACACCAAGTTAATGCTGAACCTGAATGTCGACGACGTAGCAGCTCAGTCGAGTCATGATAGATCACAAGTGCCTGTAACAAGACAAATATGACCTTTAACCTGAGCACAATTTATGCTAACACCCATTAGATGATCAATATGTGCAAGTTTGAATAAATTCTGACAAACACTGTAGGAGACTAACGATCTTTGTGAATTTTGGACCGACAGATGGCTCAAGCTCATTGATCCTTTGGCCAAATGAGGTAAAAATATAAGACTTCAGCAAAACTCAGCATCTCGTGGTGATCAAGGCAGATGATAATGAAACAGAAGAATCATATTGTTACCTCTTAGGTGTTAGCATGCTCACTATTAGATACAGAGATTTAATGTGTAATATCTACCAACACCTCTGGTGGATATGTTTTGGTTAAATGTAATTAATATTAACAGTAGGTCATAAATTTTCATGTCTAGACTTGTTTTATCCCATAATAACCTTTCCTCCTACTGGCTGCCTTGTTAATATGTTAAAAATCCAATTATCATCTAACGTCAAAGCACCTAATCAATCTGTGGTGGCTGTTATGGTGGGGGCGTTGATACAGATTCTTCAACCCAACCAACTTCTTTTCAATCAGTGACTCATCCATCCCTAACAACCCATCTGCCTCCTTCCTGCTTCAAAACAGCTGCAGCAGTGGAAACCTGCATGACAACCCTATCACTGTATGCTCAGTTTGCTCCTTTGACAGGGCCTCACAAGCTTGGGGTCTTTTGCAACCATCTCCCTTCTCCATCACTTCACATTGAGAGATTTATCACACACTTTCACGTTGATATTACAGCAAATCAGGGGATTAGCTTAGTTTAATGGAGTACTGAAGGAAGCAAAAGGGGGTCTGTGTGCCAGCCTCTAATTACAAAAGGGAGAGGAGCCAGTCCGTTCCTTTGAAATGGCTCTTCTCCCTGATGACTGCAACAGAAAAGGTCAGAGGTAAATTTTAGTGCAGGGAAAAGCCGTGGCTGAAAACGACACCTGCCCCTTGCCTATTTTGAACGCCTCAAACACCACTGGGTGATTGGTATAGTGAGCAGAGTGTGGTCTTGCAAAAATCTTTGTCTCACTGAAGACCTGAGATTGTAAGAGCCAAAGCAGTCATAGACAAAACTTTATGAGCTCAACTAGGTAGTTCCCCCTTTGTCCCCACACCCGGATTATGCAACAGACTGTGTCACTTTGTTTATTACCAGTCTATTCTGCTTTAGTCCTGAGTTCTTTTTGTGCAATATGCAGTCTCTGGGTAGAACCGTTGAATAAAGCTTAATACTCATTTCTGGCACAAACCTCTCAGGGAATTAGTAAGCAGCTCCTGTTTGGATTGCATCTCCGCCCTTTTATGATTTCACTACTAATATCAAAACTATCCCAAATATGTCTTTTCAGCATATGTGCATGGAGCCTTTTTTGACCTTTGAGCATCCAAATTTCTCCACTGCTTAATAGGAAGGACAGCTTGCAAGGGGATGACTGAAGTTTGATCATGACCCTATGAATCTGTGGATGTTTCATGTAGAAGGAATGGCAGGCAGACAGTGGCCATCAACAGCCTGCAAAGTCTCTGTCCCTTGGACTGTGTCAGACAAAGTGTGGCAAGAAATGTACCTGTAAGCTTTTGGAGGTTTCAGGATACTTTTCATTTGCTGTGTGCTGGTACTCGTCTGAGCTGAATCATCATCATCATCATAGGACAGGAGCAGCGTTACCACATAGTTCACAGAGTGGTTGTTAGCCCAGTAATCACCATCAGAGGTTTCATAGCGAATAACGAACTCAATGCGAGAGCCGTGCGTGGTATAAGGTGGCGCAAAAGACAGCTTGAAGGAGAACTTGTCAGTCTCTCCATCGTGAGATCCCTGGACGTACTCTGCAGGGTGGTCGAAGTAAGTCGCCCAATTGTCCATAGTGGATCTGATATAAACTGCTTTGTGGAAGGAGATGTTCAGGACTCTTATTACCCCCGTGAAAGCAAGTGGCTCATGCTCCACTGGAGACATCTGCTCGACCTCCACTTTATTATTGCGCACAGCCTGCAGCAGGGCATCGCCGGTGCGCGTATGGAACTCCGGGAGCACACGATAGGTCGGCTCTCGCTCTGGCTTCCGATACTTTGCTTCCTCTTCATCCCACTTTGCATTATATTCTTCGTCGTCCGAATCAAAGGCAACGAATTCCTTCACATCCACCAGATCCCCACCTGTTGTGTCGGCGAATGACACTCTCTTTCCGGCGAACAGCGCCTGATGGATCCGCATGTACTCAGCAGTTTCGTCGAAGATTGACGCGCCTCGCTTTCTGGGCACCGGGGAGCATCTTGGGATGAAGCGGACGACCTCGGTGTCATCATCTTCATCGTCGTCGTCGTCATTTTGGTTATCCTCGGCGTCCGCGGCTGACCTGCTCTCTGCGTCCGCGCCTGATTTGCCTGTTTTTATTGTGGTAAAAAGGCCCTCTTGGCTTGGTATGGTTAAAAAAGACATTTTTGTTCTTTGTAAAGCGTAAACTCAGGGGAGCATTCGCGCCGAGGAGTTTATATGGCGTCTCCAAAAAGCTACTAAATACTCATGCTGTGCGCAGCTGTGGTCAATGATGATCCAGCGCTCTCCCCGCGGTGCGCGCAGAGCCTCTCCAGTCAACGTGCGGCGTTAAATGTCACCCGTGGAAAGCTTGCCTTTACTGCCAGCCCTTGTGATAGTGTATCCCCTGGTTTTACGTGACTTTGTGCATCGCTTGGCTGCTGTCGTGGAAGCAGCAGCCCCTAATTTTAGCACTGACCTACCGGGTTTCCATGTCCTAAATTTGTTTTTAAGTTGGTATAATCCTGCGACTCCCCCTTCTTCTGTTTGGTTCGACCTGGCTGAACGCCCACTACTGGAAATAGTATATTACATGAATAACATAAATGCAAGCATCAGAAAGATACGCTGCGTGTGTATTTAGTGAAACCTCCGCAGACACAATCAGATGGGGTTGGTTATAAAGATGAAGAATACAAATTCCCCCTCTGCAAGCCTAAATTCATCATTCTGCTCAGGCTGTGGGACGACTAGGGCAGGGGTGTTAAACATACGGCTCGGGGGCCAGAACCGGCCCACTTGTGATGGCTTTGGAAAATGTGAAAACTGCAAAGAATAAGGCATACATTTTGGGCTTATAGCTATCAGACTCACAAATAAAAACATCAACCATGGTCATTCATACTGTGCTAAGTGTCCTCGTAGAGTAGTGGCTTATACATTCTCCTTACAAGTGAAAGGTCCCTGGTTCGATTCCAGGTGGGGACACAAGCCCCTCTCACCATGGTGGGTTGCGCCAGGAAGCGCATCTGGTGTAAAAACCTCTGCCAAATTACCAATGTGGATCAAGCTGCTGTTGCGACCCCTTGAGGAGAATACAAGGGAGCAGCCGGAGGTACATAAATATTGCACTAAAATAAGCAAGTTATATATAAACCAGAAAATGAGTTTCCAGTTAGTTTTCTTTTAAATATTTAATTATAATTGAATAATTCTATTTAAGCTCAGACACTTTCTACCCACCTCTATACTTATCTTACTTTACAAATCTCTTATCCAACCACATATAACATATGGTCTTGAAGTATGGGGATCAACGTATCCTTCACATCTCCAAAGTATAAAACTATCCCAAAAAATGTCAGTAAGAGAAATAACATTTAGTGATTTTACAGCACATCCAGCTCCTTTATTCAACAAATTGACAATCTTGATGTTTATAAACTACACAAGCTTCAGGTATGCTCCTTTGTGTATGATTTATTAAACAACAGCTTTCCACAATGTTTAACAAACTATTGTCAATTACCCTCTCCTAACTACAGTACACGCCATAAAAACAAAGGAAATCTCTATATTCCGAGCGTCAACACATCAATGGGTAAATTTACCATATCTTATACTGGCCCTCTCTTATGGAATTCATTACCACAACAAATAAAAAACAAACCAACTCAAAAATCTTTTAGGTACTCCCTCAAACAGCTACTTGCCGAAAGTTAAGATTATTTGTAGTATTGTATGTTGGATGTATGTGTATCTACATGTTGCGTGATTTGGATGTCTATTGTTTGTTGTTGTGTTTTGTACTTTTATAAGCTTGAATGTTTTCTTGGTGACACGCTGCCCTCGAGGTGGCTAAATATATTTACAGTCGCCATGTACAGGTGACTGGGAACAGACTCCACTAGCATTCGCTGTTTTCTGTTCCCTTTTACCCTTCATTTTAAACAAATTTGTATTTTCATGAGCTATGTGAATATTTTGAATCCAAAGCATAAATAAAATAAATGAATAAAAATCGCAATAATATTTTGTAAGTTAAAAATCGTGATAACATATCGCAGTGATTCTTATTTCTAGGTCATACGGAAAACTCGGGTATGGACAAGAGCTTGTGATAATCATGTATGCCAGTCTACCCTCTGAAGGACTTTAGTGAATGACACTTTTTTCCATCAGTCTTTCAGCAGAAAGGGAAAATGATGGTCAGAGATATGTAGTTACAACAACTACAGTGAAGTGACAATTTACTTTCCTTGACCACCACATGGGACACTTGAGTGAGTGCAGTCATTTTTAACCGGGAAAATTTTCACTTTTAAAATTATTTACATATACATACGAGGCAACTGCCCAACAACAGCTCGCTAACGATCAGTTACACTTGTAAACAAAGAAGAAACTAGCCACCAAACATTGCGTTTCCCCCCTTTCCCCACATAAAATATGCACGCAGCGCAAATATAAACATTCACTTTACAGCTATCGACTCCAACAAGGACATGGGACTATTCTGTATGGCTGTAGTTACTGAACAAATGCCGCTAGCTTGTAACATTAGCTATAGTGTAGCATGCTAGCTAGCCTTAAAATAGCTAAAATTAGCAAACGTTAAGTACAAGCTCATTTGAACTCTTTATTGAATACGCTCAGTGTGCGGGCATTCTACGCAAACTCCCTGACCGGCCCACGAAACTACAGCGTCCTATTCAAGCATTCAGCAGTAATTTTAAACCTACCCTATTCAGTAGTGTGGGGTATGTTCAGAATGATTTGAAGTCTCCACGGTTGTTGACTGACACCGCCGGCTGGCTGGAGACGGAAAAGGCCGAGTGTAGTCAGACCAAAGTGGCTCTTTTAAAGAGACAGTGTCCTCTTATCTGAGACGAGCCGACACACAGGAAAATACTACAGTCACTGCACTGTATATGTATATCTGAATACTAGCCGAGGTCATTTTAGTTAACTAAAACTAAACTAAAACTAAAATAAAAACTAAAACTACATGAGAAAAGTAATTTTAGTTAAATTAAAAAAAACTAGACTTTTGGTAAAAATCAAAGCTAAAATAAAATGTGCTCATAAAACTAACTAAAATAAAACAAATATATAGGAAATGTCCTTAGTTTTTGTCTTTGTCAGTTGGATTAAATTTGGTCAGATAGCCTGTCGCGTGAGGCTTTAGTGCATCTGTTTACTGAGACTCAGGATGTCTACATGATTGTTACTCATCTGCCTTCACAAACTGTTGTGTTTGTATTGTAATTTCTGATCTAAACATCTTAAACCTTCCCCTGACAAATACCATCCATATTATAATCATTTTAAAAACTAAAACTAACACTGAAACTAATAAAAACTAAACTAAGACTAAACATTTCCAAACAATAAAACTAAGCTGAAACGAGCAAATCCACTCTGGAAACTAACTGAAACTAAGTTGAATTGAAAACTTCAAAAAGAAATGAAAATAAGAATTAATTAGAAAATTAAAAAAGACAATAATAACTCTGATACTGATGCATTATATCTAGTAGAGTGTGTTCGACCACACTGTGGCACAGTCTGTAATTAAGATGTAGGCACTAGTTAAATAAATAAATCCGATATTTTATAGTACTAAATTTCAGAATAGTACAAGAAGCCTTTGATTTTTTTTCAAAATCATACAAAACTACAAAATGGCATTTTACATAGACATACTGATACACTGTGCTCTAGCAATATTCAAGAATAAGGGACATACACTACTCACAAAATGTTAAGGATATTTGGATTTTGGGTGAAATTTATGGAAAATGTAAAAAGTTCATGCTACAATGATATTATATCATGAAAGTAGGGAGTTTAAGTAGAAGCATGCAATAGTGATTTCCTCATCTCAAACAATTTATTGAAACAAACAACAACAACAGTGGTGGGTATACCACAACAAAAAATGTCAATGTCTCAATAATTTGTCATGTGCTCTTGACTATCAATTACAGCTTGACTTCTGTGACTCTTCCAGTCTCTCTGTTGCAACCTGCTGATGACACTCTGTGACACTCTAAGCTCAATGGCTGCTTCCCTCTGAGAACATCCTGTTTGAAGCCTCGCAATGGCAAGGTACTGTTGATCAATTGTTAGATTTCGTCTTAGTCTCATGATGTCAAAATGTAAATGGCATGATGAAGAGGACTGTTTAAATACCAGTTCTAACTGAACCAGAACATTTATTGGTAGATTCATGGGTCAAACACCAGTTGTGAATTTTGCCGTTAAGCACCTTGTTAGGAACAGCAAGTTATGCAAAAAGTGTTGAAACACTGAACAGTTGTACATGTGCATTCAAAGTGCAGAGAAGGTCAAATTAAGTTCACCTGTAAAGGCTATAGTGCATTTTAGGTGCATCCTGAAATTTTACCCAAAAGCTGAATATCCTTAACTTTCTGTGAGTAGTGTATGAATTTAATCAGATACACCATGAATATATGAGAAAGAGTAGTTGGTGCTAGGTTTAGAGGAGAGGTGATGATCAGAAAGAAGCAGTATGGATTCATGCCAAGAAAGAGTACTACAGATGCAATGTTTGCTTTGAGAGTGACGATAGAGAGGTACGGAGAGGTACAGAGAAGGTCAGGAGCAGCACTGTGTCTTTGTGGATCTCGAAAAAGCATATGATAAAGTGCCAAGAGAAGAACTTGATATTGTATGAAGAATTCAGGGGTGGCAGAGTAGTATGTGCGGGTGGACAGCGAGACAGTGGTGTGAGGAGGGTTGGATCAGGGATCAGCTCTGAACATCTTCTTGTTTGCAATGGTGACGGACAGGTTGACAGATCAGATCAGGTAGGAGTCTCCATGGTCTATGAAGTTCAAATGAGAGTAGGAAGGAGCTGGAAAAGAGCCTGGAGGTGAAAGTATGCACCGAAGAGAAAAGGAATCAAAGTCAGTTGAAACAAGACAGAAGACATGTGTGAACCAAGTGAGGCAGGTGCAATGGTGACGATGAAAGGAGTAGAGGTAGTGAAGATGTATGAGTTTAAATACGTGGGGACAATCATCCAAAGCAATGGACAGAGCACAAGAGAGGTGAAGAAAAGAGTGCAGGCAGAATGGAGTGGGTGGAGATGAATGTCAGGGTGATTTGTGACAGAAAGATACCAGCAAGAAAGGGAAAGGGAAGGGTCACAAGACAGCAGTGAGACCTGTTATGGTGTATAGTCTGGAGACGGCAACACTGGCCAAAAGACAAGAGGTGAAACTGGAGGTGGCAGAGTTAAAGATGCTGAGATTTTGGCTGGGAGTGACCAGGGCGGACAGGATTATAGAAGAGTGCATCAGAGGGACGGCTCAGGTTGAGCAGTTTGGAGATAAAGCAGAGAGGCGAGGTTGAGATGGTTTGGACATGTGAGGAAAAGAGGAAGACCGCAGAAACGGTTTATGGATGTAGTGAAGGAGGACATGCAGAGGGGTTGGTGCGGTAGAGGAGGATGGAGGCAAATGATCCGCAATGGCTGCCCC
>VUQH01043764.1:11095-24712 GCA_015106775.1 Etroplus canarensis | reverse complement strand
GGTCCATGAGAGGGACAGCTCAGGCTGAGATGGTTTGGACATGTTCAGAGGAAGGATAGTGGACATATTGGACAAAGGACGTTGAGGATGGAGCTGCCAGACAGGAGGAGAAGAGGAAGACCGCAGAAACGGTTTATGGATGTAGTGAAGGAGGACATGCAGAGGGGTTGGTGCGGTAGAGGAGGATGGAGGCAAATGATCCGCAATGGCTGCCCCTTAAAGGAAGCAGCTGAAAAAAAGAAGACTGTGCTCTTGCAATAACGAATAATAAGAAACACAAACACAAGCGAAACAGCCCACACTGATGCAGAGAGGGCTTTCCATGTATGAACATACTTAATTTCAGTATCTTAAAACACACATCACTTCAAAAGGCGTGAGGTCACCGAAAGGTCAAGTGCTTCATGCTGATTTGAAAACTGAATTCTAAATGACACTGACTCAGGAGCAGATGGTCCACAGCAACGTGGCTACTTTACACTAAACGTACACTAATGAAAGTGTAGTGGGGTACATCTGATGTTCCAGGAGTGTGTGGGGGGAGGGGGGAGGGGGGGTCTGTCGTGGATTGCAAAGAGGCTGCAACCTCTGTCACCCCCTAGTGGCGACTCTAATTTGACAAAAACGAGCTGTTACATAATACAACGTGTAATCCCGATTTTCTACTCCGTGTCATGGGTTATGTGTATCCTGTCTGAGAATAATCCGGCCGAGCTTTGGCAGTCTACGGCCGATTACAAGAAAACTCCAAACCAGAAAGTCTGATAATATCTTGGAAAATCAGACGTTACAGTTTAAAAGTCGGTCAATTAAGTGAAGTTAAAAATAACTGTTTGATAGTAAACACTGTTACCACTGTAGTATCTACGTCACAGTGATATTATACCTAATTAAATTCAGTACAAGCTGCTATTAAGGCTGCAATGTACCCACATGTGTGCTTTTTTCTGGATGTAATGGGGAAAAATCATCTTTTTTTAAATTGTGGCTTTAAATCGCTATGACATTATGTAATTTGTTAGGGAGTCCTCAACTCTCACGCCGTAAATAATTGAGAGTTCGTCCTGGTCGTCCTCCTCCGCCTCCTCGTCATCATCAGATCAGGCTGTCATGCAGCATCCTTGGTACGTGCTCAGCCACACTCGGCTCATGGCAACACTGTACACAAGCGAGCCGAGTTCAACCACTTCTCACCGTAGGGGTAGGGGCGTCTTTTGTCAAACCGACTTAAAGTGCACGTACGCCGCCTCCAACTGCCGCCATCGCGTCACACGCCGTCTATTTAAGGGCAAAGAAACCCATGCCGCATTGCTGTTTGCAATAAATAATCGGCCAGGGCAGGAAACTGTTAACAGGAGAATGGTTCATTCCTAATGTACGACGTGCAAAACTGAACGCGCCGCACCCCAACTATAACTCGAAAAATCAGCTAGGCTGCTGCTGTCGCAAGCGCCCGCCTCCCCGAGGTCGTTATTCGTCAATTATCCTTAAGAGGCGGGCTGTCTCGCCTCGAGACGGCACGCCATTGGCTATGCGCCGTGTCGATTCCTTTCATATTTGCATAACCAGGTCGGGTTGCAGATGCAGGGGAGTGGGCAGGGTAGGGGTAGTGCAAGTGAACTGAACTTCTGCGTCGGTGTAAGGCTACACTATATTCTTAAATGCACCTAACTTTAATCCTGCACTGAGATTTCTAAGAGAGAAAAAACTCACTGGATGCTTGGACTTTTGGTAGCCTGGGACCTGAGCGCAAAATTGAAAGATTTTTCCCCTCAAAAATATTCCAAAAGAAAACTTGGGACTGGTAAGTAGCCCCTCTTGATCTCTTTATTCTGCCTATATGGTGTGGTGAACAGGCCACATCCAGCATATTCCGAGGTGTTTTATTATACCACACGCGTCTGTAAGGTTGCCGGCTCTTCACTTGTAATTATGTGTTAATTTGGAACTTTTTGATGCCATTTGAAAATGAAAGCGTTGTAATTATATTTCCGTAATCCATAAATCGAGGACAGGAAGCTGACTGTAATTTCTCACTCTGTAGTGTGGACAATAGAAGATTCCAGATATTTGTCAGTTTAATTAAAATCTATTACTTGATGTGTGTAATTTTTTTAAAAATAATTCATCCATTACTGTTTGTGACACAGCATTTGTCTGTATTACTCCACAGATTGTGCGCGCTTTATGGATGTCTGTGTAATATCTACAATCTAAAAGCAGGTAAGCCACTGACTAACGCACATTGTGCCAGTTGCCAGTTCCACTGTGCGTGTGACAGCGGCTAACCTGGTTTTGGGAACACCTCTCGTTATTTTTTTTATTTATTTTTTTTGAGTCGTCCGAGACCCAGCCAGAGCCGGATCAGACGGACACCTGTTTACGAGCAATCCTTGATCGTGGCCCTGTGAGCACCGCCTAGATATGAATGCCCTCCCAGTGGTCTCCATGTGTACTGTAACCTACTTCCTATGTTCACACTGTACCTTATTTAGGACCCATGCGGCTTTTGCACTGCCTCCCCTTTAACGCCATCATTTGAGACTGATGGTGAGTGTTTTGTTTCAGTTTCAGTTTTATCTGTGGGGATTACATCCTCATCAGGATCATGGTTACCAGTGTGAGGTTAGGGGGCCTTAGGGGGTTCTTTAAGAGGTTCCTTGGGACCCCTCAGCAAAAGTGAATGCTCAGTTTCAGGACAAACTGGCTAGAGATTATAAGATTATTTTCCCACTTCTTTGCACCACTATGGCTAATTTATTACTAAATTATATACAGTAACACAAATCTTACCATGAAAATCTAGAAGAAATGACTTCTATCCAGTTTGTACAATGTGTTTGTAAGTACCTAAATTGAGAAGTAAAGTTTCTACTCAAATCAACTGTCTGTGTGTTGTGCTATGTAATGCATCTCTTGGTATCAGTGAGGATGTTTTATCCCCATCAGTGCATAATGACTCACTGTGACACAGAGGAATAGATAAGTGCAGTATGTCAGACTCATTAGCTCATGGCCTCATTCATCATCGTAATGTGTGGACGTGCAGATGCTCACTCCCATCCCAAGGAGGTTCTTTCCGAGACAACCACTGCCTGTTATAAAAACTCATCAATGCATTTTCATATCTAAAAGTCATCAGATGTTAATCTTTGCATCACCTTTTTACGTGCATTTGTATGATGAGAAGAGATTCCCTCAGCATGCCATCCTGAAACATCATCATAATCTGTTAATGTGCCCTTATGAGATTGGAGTCCTCGGGGTTTAGATATGGAATGGGTGGATGTGTCTTTTTGCACGTGGAGTGTCTATGATAATCCAGACAGGAAAAAAGCAAAGGGTCCTCAAGTAATAACTTTTTTAGATCATTTGAAATGGCCTGAATATTATGACTGTGAATGTTCTGACATGTGGGGAAAGAAAATGTGAAGTATTTATTAGGATAAGGATGTATGTGTAGTATCTCCTGTGTCCACAGGCTGGCATCAGTGTCACATCAGGCTTTGTGCTTGTCCAGACACTGGGAACTAAACAAGGATTTGAAGCTTATCTAACCCCTTCAAAGCCAGACAACTCTAAATCTCCTCAGTATAATCCAATTCTACATAATTAATTATAATATCAAAACTGACAGTCTCATGTACCTCTTCATAATTCACAAGTTAAAATCATTGACATGAAACAGAAAAGATGGATTTAAAAAAAATAAATCAACATTTTTGATGCTTCTAATATACACCCAGGTAGACAGAGACACAAGGAAGAAATATTTGCTGTCCCTGGAATCATACCTGCTGAGTATCAGCAGATGAGTGTATTTATAGAAGTCCACAGGGTTTCAGTCTAGAGTTAGCCAGAGAGGAAAACATGTCACTCAGCAGGTGGTAGCCAATATATTTACTTTCCAGAGTAAACAAACTGGAAAGGGGTGGAGCACAAATGTGTGGGTGATTCTTATCTCAAATGACATAACATTTGGTGATTCAGTAATTTAACAGCATTCATGGACTCGCTGTGCCTGACCTCACTGTTATGAGGGCCACAGTGTTTAGCAATGAGAGGTCCTCTGGTGGAAAGAGAAGGAAAGCCAAGTTATGAACTGATAGCAAGAGTGTAACAGGAAATTCAACATATTTACAGCCAAAGATTAGCTTGTCAGCAGGTCTTCTAAAATGCTCAAAGGTCAGCAGGGCTCTTTCTCTCATATTTCAAGTTTTTGTGGATGCACTATTTTACTGCATCCACAGCAGAGACACCTGTGATGACAGGATAAGCGAGGATGCATTTTGTGAACTTTCACTGACCCACCAGTGAAGACTGGTTTTAAAGTGTCTAGAAATTACTGTGTGGTCTCACAGGACGCACCAACCAACTATGAGGAAAGCATGCATATTTCAGTACCTATAATACATTCATAATGCATTTCACATGCTTCATGCCAGTTCAATTTTTAGAAAGTGAATTCTAGATGCACTGCATCTTCACTCCAACTTACTGCATTTAAACAAGAGTTATAACAAAATTGCGAAGAGAAAAAAAAGATGGACAACAAAAGATGATCTAAAACACAATACACATTTTATTATATTTAAATACATATTTATAGTAATAATTTCTATAGGTCAAAGGTTCCTAAATTATTTTACATTTGATACAGATACTTTGCAGTGTTTACAGTAGGAAAACTCTGTAAATATATTTTTCTTATTTTTATATATATATATATATATATATATATATATATATATATACACACACACACACACACACACACAGATATATATATATATATATATATATCTGTGTAAATTGAAAAAAATAAATGAGTGTTACAAAGCAAAGGGTTAAATTAGAGGTGATGGTGACAGAACAGTGAACAACTTTCCCTTGGCCCTGTGGTCCATGTTTTATCTCCATGTCGAGTCTCGGGATGTCAGGACTGCAAGACACACAAAAATAAGTGGGGATGATGATCCCTTTGTTTTTTGGGGGAAAAAACACTTTACAGCTCAGACACAACATAAACGGACTTGCTTCAATCAAGGTATTCACACAAGCCTATGAGAGAGGCAGACAGACCCAACACCAGTCACTGGGTTAATTCCTTTACCCACAGAGGTTGTGTACCATGACTGGAGACTTGCAGTCAGAAGCACATTATGGAACACAAGTAGTTTCAAGCCGTGTCTATAACAAGCACTGGGATGTATTCAGTTTCCAGAGAAAGAAGAATTTATATAATCCCACAAAGAAAACACCACACAGCAAAAGGTAAATAGAGTGCACACGTCAACACATGCCACTTTGACCTGTCAGCATAATACAGACACACAGTATAACGAAATGTTAAGTGCTGAGATATAATATTGGTTTAACCCATAAGAACCCAGACCCATTTTTCTTTACAGGAAAGTTATGAGGGATATACAACAGACCAAGAGGCCCACAAAGCTGTAAAAAATGGAAAGTGTTTATTACATGCATGTCACCATGGGTTCTTATGGGTTAGGATGATTTGCATGGTGATTTATGAATGATGGATTCCATTGTTTGATGATTGTTATTGGAACATAGGTAAGTAAGCTCATCCTAAATCTACAGCACATTGAGGCCAAATGCAAATTGTGACAGGTCAAATGTTAAGTGTGGCGACAGCAAAGGAACCAGGTACATCCATCCCAGTGGAGGAAAAGAAAAGCATCTTTAAAAAAAACAACATGGTCCTGTGGTGCTACTTTTGAAATTAATCTTTTCTTTTAGTATGGAGCTTGACAAAAATAGACTTGTAAAAGATATAAACTCCCCAAATAGGTTACACCTTCTTCCAAAAGAGAAGAAAGATAACATTTCTCTGTAGGCACACAGGGACCAATGCTTCACATGGGAAGAGAATGGGATGGTGCAATACATTTTGCAGAGCCCTAGTGAAAGGCTCTTGCTCTTTGGTCAAGCATTACCAAAGTACAAGGCATAGTACAGATACACCCCTGTGGTAAATCGTATCCATACATGAAAGGCAAACTAAAATGACATTGGTGTCATATATTTTCATGTCAAGAGTAAAAAACAAACACAATCAGAATGCCTGCCACAGTAATTCCCAGTGCAATTGCTGTGTTACATGAAGATACTTTGAAAAGCAGCTGTTAACAGTCAATTATTGACTTGAGGGTGGAAAGGCCACGCTGTTATTACAGAGGAGGGGGAGGGACAGTTAGCAGCAAATCCCTAAATGCATTAAAATATAATACAAGCAGTTACTGTTAGTCCAGAAGCAAACAGTGAGAGAGGGGGAGAACATAGAGGAGAGGAAATATGAAAGAATAAAGAGACTCACAGAAGTTAAAGCATATAGTAATATGTGACAAATTGGAAGTAAAAACACCTAAGAATACTGTTAAGCACTAGGGACAGGAATTTGCAGAAGACAGAGTTACGCAGAGAATTTTTTATGTCTTTAAATGCAGAGCAGAGGGAAGCTGCTGAGAAGCAGCAGGGACCACCACCGTAAGGATGTTTCCACTACCCAACACTAAAAACAACAGCTGCAACCTGAAACCCAATCAAGCTGGGATAGGAAATATGGGGGTAGGAGGCTCTAGGACCAGGGGATGGACAGAGCAGGAGAGGAGCAGGGCAGCAGACTTGTGAAGCAGCAGGGTCTCACACATACACACCCTCAGGGTTGAGACTGGACACTAGAGGGTTTTGAAGGTTGCGTGGATGTCCCAGGAACTGCTTAGCAGTAGGACGAGGTGGAGATTCAACTGGAGTTGCACTGTAGTCTGAGAGAAAGGAAGAGAGATATCTTCAGAGGACAAGCAAGCATTCTTAACAGTCAATTACACTATGTTTATTCTGAACATTAATATTTATTTTTTGTCTCCATACTTCCATTCCTGTATCCATCCTGCAGAAATTGTGCCAGCTCTAGCTGTTCCAGTTGCTCCTGAAGCTCCGTGCGTGAGTTGGTGTGCGCAGGCAGGACACCTGTCTGTTGAATAAACTGCTGCAGGTTACACTGCCTCAGCTCCTTATTCAACTCCTCCAGCTCATCCTGTTTGGCCTGAGATGAAAAAATATGACTCAGGGAGGAAAATAAGGAACAACAGGGAGCTCAGATACCTCAAAGCTAATTCACTGACACTGATGCCCAGTTTACCTTTAAAGGGAAATGTGTATAACATATGAAAATGGGATTACCTGTTATGTATAGATCTGTGTTTAACAGCAGATATAGAGATACAATATTTTTCCGCATGACTTTAGAGCAATTGAGCAGCATATTTATAAATAAACTTTTCTTGCATTTACCACAAGGGGGCAGCATACCCTAAAAGTCTGGTTTCAAGTCGGACCCTTTCAGCTGCAATGAACCTTTAAAGCACCACAAGTAACAAGCATTTTTATAACTCCATCAGATTTAAGGAGCCTGAGGGATACTTATACACAGATAAACAACAATGCTTGTTTCTTTGTTCCTTTTAAAGTTGTCTTAACTGATCAAAGTCCAGGTGGGAAGATTTACAGTTACTACAGTTACTAAAAACGTAAAGTTAAAAAAAGAGCAGTCCATCAAATCAGCAGCCTCACCTTTAAGCCCACGGACTGAACAAAAAGATTTTGTGCTTAGTCAATGTGTCAGGACACAGTCCAGGGAGCAGCATCAGTATGCTATGCCCCCCTGCCACAGTGCCTGTAAGCATGTGTGTATGAGTAATTGATGTCGGACCTGAGGCAGCCTTGTGAGGCAGTTCACACCTGCAGGTCTCCCTCCATTAGTCTGATGACAGGAACACTGTGCACATCACCACCAACACTTAAAACCCTCGGCTGGCTGTCTCGGCTGATCAGCTGACTGATGACTGACATAGACCCCTTTCCATTACTATGAACAGAGCTTTATTATACCTGGTCAGGTTAACATTTCATTTACAGGAAATACAGGCTTGCCATTTCCTCCATGCTATTATTGCCTGGGTGGCAAAATGCCTCTAGGGTTACTTTTAGATTATAAACATTCACAGTATTGTTGGTTACATGTTATGACATGGTGGTAAATTTCACAAAGGCATGTACAAAAAACTAAAAAAAAAAACTGATACCCTTTTTCTGCAGCAGGTTGATTTGTGACAGCTGCATCCCCATTAGAATGACTGACTAAAAAGTTTGCTATTACTTGTGGCCTACAGGACAAACAATGCGACACAATGGTGTTTCGGTCCATATGGAACTGAAAAATGGAACCATTGCTGTGACTGTTACAAAACTCGAGTTTCACTTTAAACTAGGCTAGGTTTTTACTGATACAGCCACATCTAAGACAACCATCAAAAGTAAACAATGACATCACAAACTTAAACACATTGAACGTGAGCAGATCCAACAAAAGGGGCTTTTGTTCAACAAATCATGTTCTTTTTAATCTTTTTTTTATCTGTAAACAACAATATGGAGATATTGCTCACCTCAATCAGTTACCAAGTTTTTAGAAAGCACAATGCACTAAAGATAATACCTGCCAAACCAGTTAAGCAAAGTTGTGAATAATTCTCCTGATAAAAAAAAAAAAAATCACTTTAAAACATAGTTGGAAATGAGTATTTAACATTCATTTTATAGTAATATCTTCAAAATATAGATCAGGTGTCCTTTGTACTCTCACAACATTTTTTGTTGGGAGTGTACAAAACACCTGAAATGACAACAGAATAGCTGATGTGGTTTTGCAGTCCTTTTTCAACAACCAAAACCCTTTTCCTTACCTGCAGCAGAGACTCTGCTTTCCCCAGAGCCTTGTCAGTCTCAGATAGCTGTTCCTCTAGCTCTGTCCCATGTCTCTCCTGATTTCGTAGCTCTGCCTTTACAGCATCAAGTGACTCCTCAGGCCCCTTGGCTTTACCTTCTGCCTGACTTTCCCGCTGGATCTCTTGCTCTAACTGAGCAGAGCGAACTGAGAATTCATGAAGCCGCCGTCCACAGTCGTCTAGCTTTGCGTGGAGCTCCCCGAGCTTCCTTCTCATTCCTCGCTCCCTTTCAACCTCTGCTTTAAGCTCCTCCTCCCAATACTGCTCATGTGTGAGCTCTGCATGGTTCCTCCGCATTGCTTGCTCCAAAGCATCCATCTCTTCTTGTAAACGAGCTTCAGAGACTGGTGAGGGACATGGAGATGGATATGGACGCTCCCAGGTGTGTGACTCCCTCTCTAGGGCTTCTAGCTGGGCCTCCATGGCCCTCAGTCTTTCCTGTTGCTGAAGAACCTTCCTGAAGACCTCATCTTTTGAAGGGCCTATAGGAAGTGAGGGAGAAATGGATGGCACATGAGGGGACACAGGGCTGGGTGAAGGAGAGGGGGAGGTTCTTTGTTCTGGAGAGTCCCGAGGAGACCACTTAAATTGTTTGGTCTTGGATTTAGGAGAGGTGGATGGCCCCAAGTTAAAGGTCAGGGCTTTTTTAGGCTGGCTACGTTTCGAAGGCTCTGGCTCAGGATGCTTGGGCAGTGGAAGGGGAGTAGGTCTTTCTTGTTTTGTGCTAGGTCCATCACTGCTGCTGGGGCCAGTACGGCGCAGAAAGAACTGAACTTCACTGCCATGTTGGCCTAACTTCGCCAGAGACTCGAGAGGTCTCTCTGTGGCCAGCAGCTGCCTTTCTGTGTCCCTTAGACGCTGGATAAGAACATAACGGCCTGTCTGACCTGGGACAAAGACAGAGACACAGCATGAGAACAAACAAATCTAGAAACCAAAACAAAATCTTACCTAGAATATTACCATAAAAAGCCAAAAAAACTGCATGGCATTTTTCTTAAATAAAATTATATTATCTTAGGTACCTTTCCCTTTTAGTGTTAATAAAAAATGGGTTTACATCCTCATACTGACTCTGCACAAGTAATGCTAATTGAACAAATGACATCAGACACATTGTGATGATGCTGATACCTCTAAATCTCTGCCTCTGTGGATTGGAATAAAAGGCAGCTGCGTAAGATCCGTACAACATGTGAAAAATGTTCAAATAAACTGAAGTTTCCACAAGGACCTCGAAATTAGGACAAACCCTCCCTAATGACTTGGCAAGCAGCTCACTCATAGAAGGAGGAGAGCGCTAAAACTGGAGTTCTGTTCAATCCTGCTGCAGCGTAGGGCTCGAATAAAGCCGGAGGATATACGGACAGAGAGCCAGCTCAAATGCAAACTGAACCGCTGACAATCCAGCTGGGGACTCGATTTGGGTCAGTGGAAAAGGTTAATTAAGAATAGGACCAGTCCATTTCTGTGATGTATTAGTACATTTGTTTTGTATGCATCAAAATCTAATAGCCAAATTGTTATCTAAACAGGCTTTTAGATAAGCAGGTATCAGCAAACGATGACAAAGCTTGAGGTACTTACCAATAGCCTGTGCTAGAGCAATGACCACATCCTGACAAGACGTCTCCTCAGATAGGCCACACACAACTCGCACAACTCCATCTACCCACACTTTGAGCTCCATCTGGGATCAAGCAGGGCAGGGTGAGAGGTAAGAAGGTCTTCAAAAGATCAGCTCAGCTCGACTTTACTCAGCTTACCGCCGCATGGCACTACCTCTGAAAAAAGATTTAACAGCAGACAAAAGTAAGACGTGTTACTGAAACAAAGCTCCCACAGGGTTTAAAAAAAAGACGTTAAAAAAACTTATGACTTGACTGAGCTTAAGCTGTATGTCCTTATGCAATACAACTCCAACATGACACACAACTTGTTGATAACCTAAACATAATACAGTGAAAGTGGTGATGTATAGTACACAGCACCCTCACTTGTTACAAATTTTGGCAAAATGCCAGTTTATACAATAAACAGTACTGACATCAAAAATGTACTGTGCTGAGTCATGATCGTGGAATTGTACATTTCAAGACTGGCAGCCAATGGGTAGAGTATTGTGACGTTTTATTAAGTTCCTAGAGGTTAGTTAAAAGCCCCAGCAGTATCGTGTGGACCTGGGAGCATAAATGCCAATCTGTAACCCAATTAAACGCTCTGCTGCCCTCCTTCAAAGCCGTTATGATAGCTTAGTGCCAAGGGGAACAGACGGGGAAAGTGGAGCAACTCAAGTGTGTCTATGTTTTGAAGAGGGTGTTTGGGGGAGTACAAATACAGGGAAACATAGCAGGAGAGAGAGAACAAATGTGTGTATGTGTGTTCAGTTTGACGGGCCTCAGCAGGACCAGAAGTGAGTTTCATCAGACTTCCAAAGCTTATCAGCAGGTTGCTCAAAACATGTTCAGGCAGCAGGTTTAACCTAAAGAAATTTCATTATGTTCAGTCCTCCCTTCTGTCTGTACTTTTACAGCTACACTTCAAAACAAGGTAATAAAATACTGTAGTACACATAAAATGTGAAAGGCCTCAGGCAGAGTTATCTGTAGAACTTGGCACAGTAAGTGAAATTTTGTAGCCTTGGTGGGTAAAGGACAACTCTTCATCCACAGTCTGACAGATGGTGTTCTCTTTCTGTCTGTCTCTGGTTTTCAATGGGAGGTGTTTAATACTGAGCTCCACCATTATCTTGCCCTTCATTCAATGCATGGCTTTGCTCCACTGGCTATTGGGAGCTGCTCTGGAGGAATGCACTGACTTCAACTTCCAGCCGGAAGAATTCCTGCTTTTCTTAACAAAGCCCTCGCCCCACCCCTCCTCTGACCTGTCTATTCCACACCACCATTACTTCTCCACTGTTTAGATGCCAAACAGAAACTCTGCTGGGGAGCAACAGCCTATCTGATGTGGCAACATCACACAGAAGAGCTCAATGTGAAACCACAATACAGAGGGAACGACGGCAGAGTTCAGAGATTGAACCCATACAATGAGATCACAGGAAACAAAACAGCAGATAGCGATGGATGATCCAATGCGGTAAAAATTCTTTTGAGTGAAACGTGCAAGATGACTTCATCCGGAAAGAAACTTGATATGAAAAGGGAGTGCTTATCAAACTCAAACACCAGAAATGTCGACACAAGCGGAGATGATGATATTCTTCTTGGAGAGGGCACAGAGTGTGCTCTGTCGCAATGCACAATCAAGCCTAACTGGTTGAGCCACAGAATGAGTAGACAATCATTTACTTTTACTCCAAGAGCATTTTTTTTAAAATCACTCAGAGGTGAACAGGGAGAAACATTAATAACCCCAAAGCATCAAAATGCTACCTTAGAGGTTAGAACCAAACTTTACTTTACAGGAAAGCATTGTAATGTATTGGAAATAACCTTGAGAGAAACAGAAACAGTTTCTGAAGCTCAATGTCAAGAGCTTAACCTCTTCTTAAGGTTTATTCTGCAACAAACTTCCTAAGAGCACCTCACTTAAAACTTTCTATATCAGTCCAAGATTTTTATGTACCGTAACAATCGCATTAAACAAGAACACAAACACATAAACATCTCCCAGCTAAGAATGTCACTCTCCCATGATGCTTAGCTCTTGTACCTCCTGGCTGGTGAAATGTGATAAACTAACAGGAAACAAACGGGCCTGTGAGTCTCAGGTTGCTGTCTATTCTTTTTGTCACAGACAGAACAACACTGAGAACCAGACATCCGCCTGACCCAGCTCATTTTCTCTGAACAGCTGTGGAGTCCTGTGTCAGTTCTCATGGAAATACAGATGGAGGAGAGGCACTTTTATACTGCGCATGTACTCTTGGAATAACAAGCATCAAAACATAGACTATAAACAATAAAAATAAGGGCTGAGGGCTAATATTAAAAAATAAATCTAAAATGTAAAAAATGCAGTCACCAAAGAAGGATGAGTTTACCACAGAATGTTTAATGTCAGAGTAAACATACAAGTGCTATTGACAACACCAGCTGCACAGTCAGTCCATACCTCTAGCAGCTGGAATCACACCGATGTTGTTGCTGGTACCAAAGTTATTCAAGAAAAAACTACTTTTAAGTAACAGAGGTTTTCTTCCAGCTCTAACTCCATAAAGAAATGAAGATAGCAAAATATGTTGGCACTTTACTGAACAAGCAGATTTACATCTACAATATAATGCCAGTTGCAAGTCTGTAGGATTATTTACCAACTCACAGCAAAGAATTTCAGAAGAACTATTTATATTTCAATATTCTGGATCATGAGATCCTGAATGCTGCTTGGGTCCTGAGCAGACTACGGTATGGTACATCATATAGAGAAGTCATTTTTATACATATGTTACTAAATAATATTATAAAATCATTTATGGAGCTGGAATCAAATTAATTTAATTTGCCCCTATCATGCAATGGTAAAAATTAATGAAAAAAAATCCTGGATCTGGATTGTGATTCAGATCAACTCCAAAATTTAATGGATTGTTCTTTACACCACATCAAAACCTCAAAAGATTTCCTGAATATTAGTTCACAGACTTCCACGTCATAGAAACAAAAAGAAATTGTTAGAACAAATTCCTGAATCCAGATTGTGATTGGGATCCAGGAATAAGTTATATTGCACACAGAGACAAACAGACAGACAAATGCCAGTGAAAAAATAAACTCCTTGGCAGAGGTAAAAGAGTCTGTTGGGTAAACCAGTATGCACAACTGGTATATGAGATATAAAAAAA
>VUQH01043764.1:0-11075 GCA_015106775.1 Etroplus canarensis | reverse complement strand
AGAGTTTTTTGGGAAAAAAAAAAAAAAAAACTGGAAAAAGAAAAAAAAAAAAAAAAAAAAAAAAACACCCATGAAAGAATACAAAGTAACACAGCTTAGGAGTTAGCATTAGTTAAAGTACATGGAAAGCAGAGAGGATGGGAGTAGCAGCAGGAAAAAAAAACTGTAATTAAATTAAGAATACATTTACTCAATATTCTCCAGTGCTTCACTCAGCAAAGTAACAACTTAACTGAACCTATGTGAGTGACTCAGTCTAACTTAACAGGTTTGATCTAGGAAGGGAATCTCTCCCGGTTTGTGGGAGAAGTTGCCACAGTGACAGAAAAAAAAATATTTTTAGGGCTTGTTATCAGTTAGTATTGGCCTCACATGGCAATTATAATCCAAACCTACCCTTTAACCTTAGGACACCCCACCCTATCCCACAAATACCAAACCCACCTTGACTTTCACCCGTGCCCCAACCACCTAAAGAACATGGGCTGCAGAGAAATACATTATAATTAGTGCTCTCAAGCTCAGACAAAAACACATCCACAGCAAAGTCACTTGAGGAGCTCATCTGCTGAATTTCACAAAGAAAACAGACAAGTCATACTGATATGATGAAAGATAAAGGAAGACGTTGAGGACAACTGACAGTGCGTAAATGAGAAAGGCAAAAAATAAATAAGAAAAAATGCTGACAGGTTAAAAAAAAAGAGTGTGGTAGAGAAAAGAGCAGTGATTGGAGCTATGTGCCATTCCCTCCCTTATCATCACTCATCCATCTAGCAAACCCGCTTTGCGTCTTTCATCACCCTGTCTGTGTCTCTTCAGTAAAAGGTTTCTCAGCTGTTATGTGAATTCAACTAAAGGCAAAAGTGGCTTGCAGTCCTGCAGACACACAGGGCCTGACCTGGCTCTGATGGGACTTTTTGGATGAGCATGGCACCAAGAAGGATCCATATGCCAAGTGTACAGCTGGTTACCTAAAAATGACGGCATGTGATACTTGAAGGAAAAGCATTTGAGGTTGCACAGACAAAAATTAAATGGGTTATTTGAAAAACACCAAATCTTCAAATGTTAGATTTTTTCTTACATACCCAAAAATAGCTGGAAAGACACAAAAGCCAACACCCAAGCACAATGCACATGGTTTATTGCAGCTGCGCAGACACACCCTTAACCTTTAATTTCCTTTCCAAAGGTCTGAATGGGTCATTTCTCTTAGTCATTCACAATATTAGGAAACCTTTGGAAACAAAAGCTTCACAGAAAAATTCCAAGTAAGGTTATTAATGTACTAGAGCTATTAAATGCTCGAGGCTACATTGAGAGCTTACTGGGTGTGTAATGTGAGTGAACAGGAAATGCACAACTCTGTGTTATGCAGGTGCAATGGTCAAAGGTTGGGAATGCATGCGTGTACGTGTTTGTGTGTTTACATGCAGACACACCATTTAGGACCATCTTTATGAGAGGCTGCTATAGCTCTGAGTGACTGCAGTGCTATCTCTACAGCAACACAAGCCTGAGGAACTATAGCAGGAGTAAAGGGCAGAGTGCACATCACATTTTTCATTAGATCACAACAACAGATGCATAAGCAAACATACAGTACTTATCCCTATGAGTATCTGCAGGGGAAAAAAAAAACCCTGGCCCAGGGTGCTTTACATGTATATAATAGGATAAATATTGGTGTTAGAGGACAATGAAGAGTACTGGGAGAAGCTAGGTCCTCGGTGCCACTCTGTTCCAGGTTGGCAAAGACAAAACACTCAAAGAGACAGTAACACGCTGGCACAGAGCAGTCTGGTCTCATCTAAACTGCAGAGAGACTATTGTTCTGATTCTACACTCAGCAGACTGTGTTGCCTCTTTTGTGGCCTCTGGCATCACTGAGTCGCCTGCCACGCCAGCTTTTACTGCCATTCTGGAGTGTCCACATGTTACCACTGATAAAACTAATAAAATGGAAAACAGATATTTTATTTCACCCTACCTTGCTTCCTTGTTTTGCATTCTTTATCACACCTCCTCCTGTTTCATCTTCCAGTGCCTACCATGCCAGTATGTCAGTATTGCAGACAGAGGAGACCAAAAACAAAGAGAAAGGTCCAAAACATGATGGGAGATGAGAACAGCACAATAACTGTTCATAATGGGAGAAAACTGCACTTTAGCTTCAGCAGTTAGAACTGGGTCTATGTGGAAATCTTGTGACGAATCACATGGGGATTCTCAGTTGTTTCTTTACACATCTAGAAAAATCTCTGTCTGCTTGCAGACTCACTCAAGAGTTTTAATGCAAAACTGGAAATGTACTATATGTACAGTTTAAACTGTTTACGCATTGACTGATTATACCAATATGAATGTTCAATATCCAAAAGAGTTTGACATGTCCCAGTGTTACTTTTAATTTCACATTCTCTTTTTTCCCCACCTGCACATTTTAACAAATTCACCAAGATTTTCATAAAGTACTGATCACCCCCACTTACAAGATCAGGAGTCATCCCAGAAGTAAAACTTGCCTCCAGGACTGAACTGTACTGATCCCTTTACAAAACATCTGTGCATTCCTCAAGTCTTCAGGCACATTCAAAAGGCATTTGGGGAGTTGCTTTAAATTAATAACGATAACAAGTCTAACCTAGCCTCATGCACTTATCACCCACAATTGCATCTTTGAAAGATCTTCTTCCAAATATGCTGTAATGAAAGCAATGCTTTCTAAATTCTCCAGGAGTCACCGGAAGCTCCCTTGAATAAGTCATTACCAGGAGCGTCCCATTGCCAGCTGCAGAGAGAAGTGCACTGGATATTGTGAGGAAACTACTGTAGATCTAAGAGGGGCAGGCATAAAAACTTAATTTCCATTGTAGGCACACTTTTCACATGGTGGATAATTACATTTGTTTAGAATGTGTTAAGAAATTCCAAAAACTGTGTTGAATTTGTAATACTTGAAAACCTCCCATAGTTCCACTTTTTTTTTTTTTTAAATTTCCACAATCAAATTAAATTTGTATACAAGCATTAGAGTAGCCTTATGTGTAAAATTGGTGTGTAATGACTGTGATGCCTTTTCCTCACAATCCAGGGCCAGGCTCCAGCAAGTTGAACAATTGCCTGTTTATCTATGAACATAGCTTCAGTGAAGCTTGAAGACACCCAATGAATAATGCATTTTTGTAAAGCATATTATTTCAGCAAATATTTCTCAGAATAAGTCCAAGTGCTAGTTAATGACACGCTCTTTTGAAAATGTCCCCCGTCTTCCTGTGTTTCTACTCCATTGACATGCTAATGACTTGGTGCAAAAGAATCAGAAACAGCACTAATAAGCTTTAGTCATCATACTTGCACACAGGGATCTGTCACTGCAGCCTTTAGCCTTCTCCATTATAATGATTACCTAATCCAAGTGTGAAATCTCAATGAGAGGGGATCAGCAGTTCATTAATATAGGGGGCACCTTTGCTTCCAAATCAAACGCAAATACAGGGAACAGTATAGCACTGACAAAATTGGGGTAGTTATTGAAAAGCTGCAAAAAATTCTGATTCATAAAGGTGGTTACACATCTATAGACCGTTAGAGTTCATATAAAGTTGCTCTATATACTTCGTATGTTATGTTACTATTTTTGCTCTTGTTTAAATGCTTATCAGCACTTTTGTTTGTGCCTGAAAACATGAGATGATGTATCTCAAGCCATTTAAACTCTGATTAAATTTTGCAATAAAATAAAATACAAGCTGTCCTTGTGCTCAACATGTAACTCATTAACAATGAGAGTTTGCAGCTTAAAGTGAATTACTTCCAGTTGAAGCAGGCCTCGACATGGCTGTTCAGAGTCTTGCCATCACCTGTGGCTGTCACTACCGCTATAGTCACTCTGTGTAAAGCAGCACTTATTGTGAAATCCCAGTCATCATGAATCACCAGGAACACTACAGAGACAAATGGTAAACTGGCCAGAACCACAAAAGAAAGAACATTAGGAGAAGAAAAAAAAGGTTTTTTTTAACTTCAGTACTTGAAAATACTGATTCTTGCCCAATACCAGCCTGGATAGGCTCTAGCCCCCTGTAACTGCGAATATGAAAAGGAGTCGAGAAAATAGATGGATGGACTTAGAAAGTAGGTTTTCCTCTTATTATTCTACTGTAGAAATCTAAAGCACTCATGACACACTTTTCAAGTTTACTGAAAGGCAATAAGATAGACCTTCACAAGCATGTGAGCGCGATAGTTTACACAGGCCCGGCCACAATAAAACAATACCGCATTATTCATCACACCAAGAGTACGACTTACTCACACCTGATTTGCCAGTCGTCATTCACTCATTTGCTTTAACCCTGGAAACCAAGTGGAGGTGGGTACATTAGAGGGGAGGAATTTGTTTGCGCTGACTCATGGATCAACCCACAGAGCCAGAAGCTAATGGTGAGAATGATAATAAAGTCCTTTGCACATAGCCAATGAGAGGTCGGGCAAAGCTGGCCTCCACTGAGAGCTTAGCTCAGGATGAGTGGTTTGGTTGCCTGCAAGCAGAGCCCTGCAAGCACAAGAGTTTGTATTGTTGAGTGAGCCAGAGAAGAGGGTACCATCAGCAGTCAGAGAACCTATGTGTAATTATATACTCCCAATCTGACTCAGCAGCGCTTGCCAGGAATGGAGGATATCATTCTGTTCCCAGCCAAACTCTTATAAAACACATACTAGTGACAAACACACTCATATAGGTTGTGCTGTAAGTACGACGACACATATAGAATGTATGTTCTGTCACACAGAGCAAGAGCTTCAGTTAGCAAATAGACAAAATAATATGTTACATGGAAATAAGTATAGACACCAGACAGCCGGACTCAAAAAATGATTATGTTTCAACCTACTAATTTAACAACTGCATCTCACAGAGTACATAAGTGGAAAATTTGTAGTGTTTAATTTTCCAATAGAAGTTATTTATAGGTACGTTTATTTCAGGTGCATGTGCGGGTGCTCCACTCTCACTTCCTGCCTGCATCCATGCACATATCATTAAGGAGGAATCCTATCCTCCAGTGTCACAAGTTTGAAGCTAAACTCATTAGTAATTTAAAGGGTGCTTCCATGACGGCTCATATCAATTATTCACTCTTGTTTTTTGTTTTCTTTTTTCAAAGTTCTAAAAGCACAATTCCATGCTGTCTTTATAAATTAAGTTTTCAGTCCTACCTACAATCTTTCAATAATTCAGTGTAAATAACTGGATGCAATTTAATTCACATGGGATTCATTCAGTTCCTTTGACTGTAGAGGTATTCAAGAAGCCTATTTTGTCAGTGACTTAAAGTGGTGTTGGTTTTTCATCATACTTTAGGTCCATGCAATCTATGATGCAATATACACTTGTCAGTCCTTTTCTGAGGTGAAGGGATTGTTTCCATTAGCTTGCCCAAGGTGTAAGAATGTAGCAGCAACAAAAATGCCCCAAAAGAAATCTCAAGATTCACAGCATCATCCTCTACATACTCATCTATCACTTCAGGACAGTGCAGGTGCACATTCTTGTATAGGGATGGAACGGTAATATTACAACAAAAACACAACTCCAACAAAAAGAAAACACAGACCTCTCTGTTAAATATATGTTTCCACAGATGAAAGTGAGGAATTCCACCCAGTCTCCTTTCAAGACATCAAAATGAACATTACATGGGCAGTTCACATATGACTGCCATAGCTAATGCAATCCATTCACTGCTGGTTTTGATTAGACTTGACTTTCAAATTGAAAGTTCTTGACCGTGACAATTTCTGAACGACAACCAGAAAGTTTGAGAGGGAGCCACCAGCTGTAAGGATTAACATGTTACTCCACTGCTAAGGATCTTCAGCTATGCAAAACATCTGTCCTTACACCTTTCCAATATTTACCTAGGGAGTTCCAGCATGCCTGGCCCTGTGTAAGTGTGTGTGTTGTCTTTCAGGTAACATATTGCTGTAGAACCTTGTTAAATCTTGCTGCAGAGAGATAAGCTCTGCCAGAATGGAGATTCATTCCACAAAAATGCTATTTGTGTGTGCTAAGATAAGTGCATGGGAGGGTTAAACGGGTAAGCACTGTGGTATGTACAGTGTGTAACAAAACTACAAACAATGTTCATTCAATTTATGTGGTCTAAATAACAAAACAGATCACATGAGGGAAAAGATGTACAGCAACTTAGGGAGGACTAGCAAAAGTGGTCAGACAAAGCGTAACTTATCCCCACAGGCATCCAAGAGATAGTTTTGATCTTTTTTAAAATCAAATTTAAATCAAAGCAATGTAAAGGAGTAAGAATAACCAAATTTTATATATGCCTGTGTGTGCGTGTTATAAGAGTCTTTCAGTTTTAATTTAAATTATTTGATAAAAATACTGCACTATACACAGTCTCAAATCTTAAGGACAGATAGCAGCATGGTGGCTCAGTGGTTACCACTGTTGCCTCACAGCAAGAGGTTCCTGGGTTCAAAAACCCAGACAGGGCCCTTCTTCTTGCATGTTCTCCCCGTGCTTGCACAGGGTTTCTCCTGCCATTGAAAAACACGCTAGAGTAAGCCCAGGACACTCTCGCAAAAGAGATTCTTAATGTCCAGAGTTCACTTCCTGGTTAAATAAAGGTTAATAAGGAACCCAAATGCTACTGGAAAAGTTACTCAAAAGTTGCTTCATGATTCTGCATTATTGCTGTTACTATGAAACACAAGGTGGCTCTAACTATAAATGAAACAGGCCATTCTTAGACTGCAAAAACAAAACAAATCTAATAGAGTGGCTATAAGTGGATAAATGAACAGTTTGGTACACAGACGGGAAGTACACGCTGGTGAGAGTGGCAAAAAAAAACGGCCTGGACAGCCACTGAAACAGCAGTGGTGGATGATCACAGTATCCTTTCCATGTTAAAGATGTAAAGAAAACTCTGCAGGAGGTAAGCATTCAAGCAATCATTATCCAAGTCTACCATAAAGAGCAGACTTCAAAAGAGCAAATGCAGTTTGCAAAGAGCAAATTGCTCTTGCAAACTACTCATCAGCCTCAAGAAGAGAAATTAGAACGGCCAAAAAAAACCATCTAGGCAGCATTCTTTGGACAGATGAAATTAACATCAACCTCTAAGAGAATGGCAAAAAGAAAAAAGTACGGAAAGGCTTCGGACAATGTTGTGTTTCTAAAACTTTTCATTTTTGGATACCTTTCTTTCAAAATATAAATACAATTATTTCCTACAAATCCCTTCCTTCATTTGGTAAAAGGTGCCTTAACTACTCAAAAGGTTAAATGATGCTACCAGGAGCTAAGAGAGTCCTAAAACTTTGGATTTAATAAAAGCTCTCCGAATAGGGAAACAAGAGAGATTAAATACTGACAATGAGTGAAATAATAACATTGCCAGACATTTGCAGCAAGCTTTCAGAAGTGTTTCTTTTAATGTAGTGCTTTAGTTTTAAGTTTTGATACCCAGATATATAGATGAGGTGAGTCTCACACATCTGGGTGATCTTGAGTATAGATAAACAAGCATATACATACTGATGTTGTGACTGAGTTTACTTTTGAGAGATATGTTAGCTACCCTTTCAGAATAGATGTGATGAATTGAAAGCTGGACTATCAGAATCAGAATACTTAATCCCAGGGGGGAAATTGCTGAAGATGGAGCAACATTCCAATATGGAACAATGACAAGCATTTTTTAAAGAAGGAACATTTAACAAGAAGCACCAAGTCTGAGGTACATCAAAATGGCACTGAACAAATAAATACTATAATGAATAACATGGATGGTATGTTCTACTTTTGAGGAGTTTGCAGGGTTTACTGAGATAAGATCATCAAGAAACTCAGTAAACCTGAATCTTGGAGCTGGGCCCAGGTCTGAGTCAAACTTAAACTGCAACAAGAAGGTAATGTGACATGGAAAATATGGCTGTATCTGTTCTACATCTGTTTATCTCTACAGATGAAATAAAGGATCACTTTTGGTCTCTTTGTCACCCAGTTAAAGCAAGCACAGTAGACCAAACTGTACAAGTGACGGAAGATTCATGAGTTAAAGATGCATATGTGTAGTAGTTTGCTAGGCCTACATGAATATATATTGCTACCTACATTTGGATCATCTGGCTTACCTAATTTTGCTGATTTAGTATCTCTAATGATGATAAGTTCATGCTTATACCTAACCTGTACAAGCAGCAATCTCATTCATATTCAGCACATTTATAATAGGATTTATCAGCAGAACAACTGCTGCAGAACCAAAAGTTTCCAGAGAATTCCTTTTATAGTTACCATCTGCCCATGAGCAACTATAGTTTGTTTTGCATGTTTTGTGCTTGATCTACCACATCAACATTCAATGACAGGTCTACCGTCAAGCCTCTCAGCATGACGGGCAGATCTGTCAGATCCACCTGCCTCTCCTGTCCTATCTGTTGATTTAATATCTCTAAGACCGGAGGCAGACATTTTCTCTTTCACACTGCTGTCTTGACCCCCCCAACCCTTTCCAGGTCCCCTGGCTGAGGCACCATGTTATTTACTGCCCAGAGAGCTCTGTACAGAGAGTCAACATAGCATGGCTAGTTCAGCAAGGGAACAACCTGCTGCTCACTCTCACACGTATTCACAGATGCACACAAGCACGAGCATGGTCACATGACCATCCCAGGGGGGAATAAGATGTTTACCAAGCTATAATGACTACTTGTGGCAGAGCTGAAACACATGGACAGAGAGACGAACAAACAGTAACCTGCCAGTGGTGTCACACAGTTACAACAGAACAAAATCTATGATGTCGTGGGTTTGATGATGTTGAAAGAAGTTTATCTTGATAGGACATGAAAGCATTGACTCAGGTGAACTTTATGGTCAGCTGGGCTTACTTGGGAATGTATCCTTAGGTGGACCAAGCTCTGCATAGTTCTGAAAGTAGGTGGCTTTAGGTGACCTCTGACCTGCACGTAAGATAAATGAAAGAGATTGAAGCTAAGGATGTGCGTCAAATGATAACAATGAAAATGATAACTGAGGACAAAATCCAGGACAATGCAAGAAAGTTGGCAAAGAAAAACATTCCCTTAGGGATGTCTCTCTCCAACTTCAGGGATCAAAAGGCTTACACACTTGTTTATAATCAGTCCACCAAGTTCTGTGGAGCTTAACAACGCACACATAAAAAGAAGAAAAAAAAATTCCAGGTGCTATTAAAAAGGGATATGTCTAAAAATCTAAAAACAGAGCTGCAGTGAAATTCCTCCTCCAAATCCCCCCTTCCTCTTGGTAATTATAGCCTCTCTGCTGACAAACTACAGGTCTGTTGTGTTTGTCTTTGCCTCCTCAGATAAAACAGGTGAAGAAAGGCCTGTGTATGCTGGGCTGGATGCCAGTCTCTCACTGGTTCTGCTAGCAAAGTACATATTACCCTTCCTGGTGCAACAAGAACACTAAAGGAGACACTCCAACAGAGCTGTCCCAATTTTTTTTAACAAACACACCGTCTAGAAAATTTCATAAGGCGCATCACTGAAAACTTTAAGCTTGTACAAAAAGCTGAGTACAGCATCCAACATAGGAACAAGAGAGTGTTCTCCTTCATGAAATCCTGTGGGAAACTATCTGCCATAGTAAACCTGGTAAGGATGATTTATTTAGAGGAGTACAAATGATTTGATAAATTGAAAACTGGGTTGACTTTGGATTGGAAACAGGGGTGTGAGGGAGGATAAGGGAGCAAGATGTGAGGGATGTGAATGTGATGCAAGAAGGACTGGATCAATCTTTTATCACTGCAGTGTGCTTTCATCCCTAATGGATCCGACATGAGCAAGGCACAGCATTACCTTCCGTCACATTGCACAGGCAGGGGAAGGACGCACGGAAAAGTACAAGAGAGAGCAAGTGAGGTAGACACAGCAACACATGAGAAAGAAAAACCATTTTATTGAAACCATTCCTGAAAATAATCACAACCTCAAACATGCAAAAGTATTATTTCACCAACATGTGACCATAGAGTTTCCAATTACTTCTGCACCTGAGTGCATCCACAGGAGTAAGGACACACAACTGATAAGAGAAATTCAGTCACTTCACAGCATGAAGAATGACTTAGAAAGTTCCCATCAAGAATCCCAAGAGATATCTGGCTGTGCATGGGCAGGCTTGCTTTCCTTGCCATGTGAGCTGAGTGATAGACAGAAACACTGACAGAGACAGAGACAGACTATTCTAGAAGAGAAGAGAAGTCCATCTGTGTATTCGAGCAGGAAAAGAGCATTAAAAATAACATTGCAGAGAACAAGGCACAACCACTCTCAGAGGACACTCTACTGTCTCCATGCTAAAAAGGCTCATTCATGTGACAGAAAATAAGAAATATCTAAGCAGTGAAGGAGACAAGAAGGGAAGAGAGAAAAGAAGTGGTAACTAAGGCTGGGAAAAAGCTGAAAGTTTTATGATGCATTCCTGGGAATGGGCAGTATATTGACTTTTTAATTCCATAAATATATTTTAAAAGAGATAAAGGATGGGATATTGCCATTTATAACCCATCAGACCTATGCATGAGTGAAATTTGTTCATAACATTAATATTTCTAAACCTGGTCAACTGGACTCTGTAAACTGGCTGCAGGTGATAGGTGAGAGTAAAGAAATATGTCCAGAGTGTACTCCACCTCTCATCCAATGTCAGCTGGGATAGGTTCTAGTCCCACCACAATAAACAGTTAAGAAAATGGACTGAGGTTTAAGTTTTTTGTTTTGTTTGTTTGTTTTTTGTGCAGAGAAATAAGTCAAATTAGCTTAACCATCTGAATTCTGGAGTAAGTTGGATGAAGTGGTAGAGAGTATTCCCAGGGGAGAGAGAGTGGTGATAAGAGCAGACTTCAATGGAAATGTAGGTGAAGGGAACAGAGGGGATGAGCAGGTGTTGGATAGGTATGGTGTTAAGGAGAGGAATGTGGAGGGACAGATGGTAGTGGATTTTGCAAAAAGGATGGAAATGGCTGAACATAGAGCGACCTACA
>VUQH01043763.1:0-12122 GCA_015106775.1 Etroplus canarensis | reverse complement strand
TCCCTATAATGTGAGTGTAGTAAGCAAATTTAGCTACCTACAACATGAGTAATAGCTAAACCACACACACACACACACACACACACACGCACACACGCACACACACACACACACACACACACACACACACACACACACATGCAAGCCAGTCTGCATAAACATCTTTTTGCTGCACAGCTGTAAAGTGTTTCATTATGGCAAAGTTATTTTCACATCTCATATCTCTCATAAAAAAGGTGAAAATCCACCATAAAGCACGACTAAAAAGCAGCTACTGGTGAGATATCTTTTATTCATTTAGTTTTTCTGATTAATTAGGGGGTGAGCACAGTGGTGTAGTGGCTAGCACTGTTGCCTCACAGCAAGAGGGTCCAGGCTCAAATCCAGCAGTAGCCCCTGCGCCCCAGCCTTCTGCTCCCAGCCAGCATGAGTGGCACTCTGCATGGTGTTCTGCTAGTGTAGCTTATCTGCTTCAAGGTTTGATGTGTTTTGCATTCAGAGATGCTCTTCTGCAGACCTTGGTTGTTAAGAGTGGTTATTTGCGTTACTGTTGCCTTCCTATCAGGCCATTCTCCTCTGATCTCTGGCATTAACAAAGCATTTTTGCCCAGAGAACTGCTGCTCACTGGATATTTTCTCTTTTACAAGACCGTTTTCTCTACACCCTAGAGGTGGTTGCTTGAGAAAATTCTGGTACATCTGAAATCCTCAGACCAACCTGTCTGGCACCAACAACCATGCCATCATCTGATTAGTAACTGACATGCCTAAATGCTGAGTTGCTACCATGTGATTGGCTGATTATAGGCTATGTTCACACAACAGGTCAATTCCAATTTTTTTTGCCGAGATACAGTTTTTTTTTTCTGTGGTCGTTCATATTATAATTTAAATGTGACTGCCATCAGGATCTGGTGTGAACAGTCTCTGGCCTTGAAGTGATGTGCATGCGCAGAAGAAGTGATAACACATGCAGCACGCTGTGTTTACGGAAGTAAATATGGATGCTGCACATGTCAGCATGTGAGAAAAACTTCACTTTCTTTACAGGGACTAGCTCCATCATCACTGTCCTTCACGCTTGTTTTGTGCATCGTTTACATTTGATCTTGCCATGTCTTGCCTCCGGATCTGTATTAATCAGATGATTTTTAAATAATAATCTACATTTTTGCATAGAGGCCTATTATCAACAGCTGTCAGTCCTCTGTATCAGTCTCCTGAATGACTGCTGATCCAAGTTAATCATTTTATAAGACTAATTAATTATTGGAAATACTTTTGCAATTGTGTTGCACAGCTGAAAACTGAAAAAAGGAGCAAAAAAGGAGCATGGCATTCTTTAGGTTAATTTAGTATCTGAAGCTTCAGCAGTTGTTTGTTTGTTTGTTTGTTTGTTTACAGGCTCAAAATGGCCAGAAAGAAAGTACTTTCTTTAGATACTCGTCAGTCTGTTGTTGTGCTTAGAAAGGAGGCTATTCAATGTGAGAAACTGCAAGAAAACTCAAAATCTCTTACCATGCTGTTCACTACTCCTTTTGGAGAGAAGCACAAACTGGCTCTAACAAGGACAGAAAATGGAGCGGAACGCACCATTGCACAATTGTGCAAGAAGACAAATATGTGAGAGTGTTTAGTTTAAGACAAAGATGCCTCACAGGATGTCAACTGGCATCTGCACTAAATAGTACCGGTCACACACCAGTGTCAGCATCAGCCAGTGAAGAGGCAACTTCAGGATGCTGGACTTAATGGCAGAATTGCCAAGAAAAAGCCATATCTCAGACTGGCCAATAAAAAGAAAAAACTGAAATGGACAAAAGAGCACACACAGACACTGGACACTGGAAGACTGAAAGAAGGTGTTGTGGACAGTCCGAGTTTGAGGTCTTTGACTCAAACAGAACATCATTTGTGAAATGCAGAACAAATGAAAAGATGCAAGAACAGTTGTTAATACCATCAGTCAAGCAAGGTGGAGGCAGCATGTTGGTCTGGGAGTGCTTTGAAGGTGGTAAAATAAGAGACTGTGTCTGGATGGGGCAGATTTCATCCTACAACAGAATAATGACCCAAAACACACCTCCAAAATGTGTCAGCAATATTTAAATAATAAGCAGCCAGACAGAATTCTGACTGTAATGGAGTGGCCAGCATAGTCTCTGGATCTGAATCCTATTGAGCTGTTGTGGGAGCAGCTTGACCGTATGGTATGGAGGAAGACTCCATCAAGCAAATCCCACTTGTTAGAAATGCTCCAGGAAGCATGGGTGAAATCTCATCAGATTACCTTGAAAGATTGACAGCTTGAATACCTAAGGTCTGCACATTGTAATTGATGCAAAAGGTGGGTTTATTGATAAAGGCAAAGTTTGAAAAACACATTCATCATTTTCATTCAAATAATTACTTCTAACTCTGATGATGTCAGCATGTTCTGTTCATTTGCTATATTTCCTATTCAGACTAATGTCACGTGTTTCCATGAAAAACAAAAGAATTTTCAAAAGACCCCAAGCTTTTGAGCTGCAGTGTATTTGTGTTAACATCCAGCTGAATTTTTATATCTAATGAAGTGACCAGTGAGTGTATAATCTGACACAACGGGTTTTATAGTATTAGCCCAAAATGCAATTCTCAGGAGCAAATATTTTAACTAGGCCGTGATCGTTGACGGGAAAACAGTGAGGGATCATGTCTTTGTCACTGCAATATGTGTCCTAGATTTAGGCACACATATTTGCAAATGAATGTAAGGAATCTGTAGGCGAGGGACAAGAGTTTTCTGGTTTCTGCTTGTGGCGTGCTTATAGACTGTCTCTCAAACAGGTAGTCTTGGTATGGAGATCTACTGGCTACACCAGAAGCCCCAAAACCTTTGCTATTTAGTCGCACCTAATGCGATGAATCTGAATCTCTTTTCCTACCTTCATGCCACCTCACAAAAGAAGCCTCAATTTTCTTTCCCTCTAACTTTATTTGTGCTCAGTCTAACCACACAAAGCGCAGTGTAATGATAGTGTTTGCCTCCGCATGTGCCTTGAGGAGGAGAGAATCATTGCCACCTGACAGAATATAGCCCCGCTGTCAACTTTTCTTTGAAAAAGTGCCGAATCCTAAACAACCTGACAATAGTTCAAACAACCCACACAAGAGGAGTTTACTTCTATGTAAGCAACACCTTTGAAAAATTTCAACAGTGATTCTCATTCTGCTCGCCATAGTGCTCGTTCCCTCCATTTTCTTCCCAGTCAAACTAAACAAGCACTAAGTTGGGCAGCAGGTTTCTTTAAGGCTTTGAAGTCACGCCATCAGATGACTTACCTGCCAAATGCCACATTTACAGATATAGTAGGTTTCACACTGCAGCTAATGTGAGTTGTTTAGGGTAGGTGCTTCTTTCCCGATGATCATTTCATGCCTATGAACTGTAACCAATCACAGCTAATAGAGTCCATAGCTGTCAGAGTCAGAGACTGCTGAAGAAACAGAGTAAGGGGTGGGGGGTGGGGGGGACAGACAGCAAGACAAGGCAAGACAGAGGCAGCTGAGGAGATAAAATTAGAGCAAGGCAGCGGCTGGGACTGGCTCGATGTGGCTGTTTGCTGTGAAATTACTAAGCCGTCATTTGATGGTGGCTTAAATGTCCTGTGCCTGCTCCGCCTGCCTGTAAGCCCAGCGTGGACCCACACGCCGAGGAAACTATTTCCAGGTGTGAAATGGATCGACTGTGGCACTGCTTTAGGGATTTTGCAGGGACAGAAAATGAAAACTTCAATTTGATGAAGACGTCAGCTCAGACAGATTTCCTCTACCTTTGGGTGGGCCTCTGTGGCCTAGACAGGAAGCTGTTACTGTATGACCTGCTCTGCCTGAGTGGATGGGGAAAAAAACTGAAATATACCACAATCCCCTGTTATCCAATAATGGTAATACAGACACACACCTCAATGTCATTCACCTGAGCCTGGTGATAAAGAAACACCTGGCGGCAGTTAAAAAGCAGGATTCCTTACAGTTCAGTGAGTTCATGGAAGCCCACTCTTATATTTTTAAACTCCTGCTGCTTGACAGTGAACATAAAACCTAAACATTTGCATTTGAATTCTGTCATTACAGTGAAAATTTGGGTTTTCATTCAAAAAATGGTAGAATTTCCCCAGGAAAGTGATATATTTAACCCACTGGGCATTAATCGTTCATTTTGTTTTGCAAGAATAGAAAGATGCATATGAGGTTAATCAAGCAAACAAGGAAAAGAAAATCATGTGTGAGAAGGAGCAATAGGAGCACTGCCAGTTCCCTAAAAAATGACCTCCAGTCTGGAAAACAGACTCCATGAAGGTGGCACGAGGGCCTGCCACGTCCTTTTGTAGGACCTCTGCTTACAGCCAAGCACCATACAGACCTCCATGTGCTAGCCAGCAGCTGCCACCGTCAGACATTACGCTGGTGCACTGGGCCCTGGGTTCCTGGATGATGAGAGCATTGATGCCATTGATGCCATAGATTGGACCCCATGTTCCCCAGACCTTGAATCCATTTGAGAACCTCTGGGACGTTATGTGTTGGTGCATCGGATTTAAACTAATAGCACCACAGGCGCTCCAGGAACTCATTGATGATCTGATCTAGGTCTGAGAGGAGATCCCCCTGGACACCATCAGCTGTCTCATTATGGAAAAGTCCAGATGTTATCAAGAGCCACAGTATGAAGCTGAAGTTGATGCAGCTTATTTCATGATTTTTTAACTGATGGGTTGATGATTATGGTTTTCACTGATCTTTGTTATGCCATGAAACATGTGAGCGGCTGAAAGCCTCTTTAAAGATGTTCAGTTTGTACATATCATTCATTAAAGATCCAATGTGACATTTAAGTGTTCCCTTAATTTTTCTGAGCAATGTCTTATGCAATTACAAATACCAACAATTGGTGGTAGCAAATGAAAACAAAGTATGAAAAATCTGGAAATGAATTTAAATTCTATGGACTGGACTATGAACCGGTTTGCAGGTTTTGAAACATTAAAACATTGCAAATATTTAATAAGGAAGAAAATTTTTCTGAGGCAGGATAATTAGGAGTCTATTAAATATGTATAAATACAACTGAAGGCACACGCTGAGGTTTTGTGCCATCAGATTTGCAGAACAGCAGCAGAACCAATGACGAGTAGAGGTCTCAACGTATTTGCTAAAAAAACCCTAAAATGTCATTGAGTGCAACACATATTTTGAACTTACTGTTGAAGGTTCAAAAATGTCCAATGAGACTGACATATACTTTTAATTCATATTTAACTTAACTGGTAAATTTTCAGGCATCCGTCAGACATTTACACAAATCACATCGTGTCCTTTACATGTGCTCTTCAGTGTCAATATGAGGGTGTTTTTTTGCAGCAGGATGGAAGCTTCTGGAGCCCACAGCATCCATATTCATCACTGCGTTGACGTGTCCACCCTCACAACGGTTTCCTCTTCGTCCTCCTCACTCAGGTGGTCTCACCTTGGACAGAACTGTCACACCTCGATGCTCCACTCTCCTCCCAAACAGTGCATGAATTAGCCTTGAATCTGGGACGCTGACTGTGTAACAGTAGGAGACAGCAAGGACAGTCAACTTAGCTCTAAAGGAAGCTCACGTTTAGAGTGTTTAAGATTTCAGTGTTTGATCTTGAAAGGGGACGAGCTAGCAGCATAAGACATCTGGCGGAAGGCAGCATCTTTTAATATGGCTATGAGCAGTTTTTGTAGAAAATAGTGATAAAGAAAAAAATGCTTGAAACTGCATTGCACTGATGGGACAGCACTCATCAACGCCCAGATTATCAAAATGATTTTGGGTCTTGCAGAATTTTCAGTGACTCCATTTGTTTCCTTAAGCCAAACAGTTATGGCTGCAAAATAACTATGTATTTTCATTTTGTCACTAATCTGACTCCTTGATAGGCTCACTGTGGGTGACTTGCCTTTTATTAAAATTTATTTTCATCTCAAAGATGACTTTAAGTGCTTGTTGCTACTGAAATGATATTACAAGTCCCATTTTCAGAGAAGTTACAATGCAATAAAACAGAATCTGATGGTAATTTGCATGAAAAAAAGGGCAAAGAAAATAATTTAAACAGTGTCACTAATCAACTTTATTTTAAAAATATACACAAATTTACAATTTGATGGCTGCAACAGTGAACAATAGTTGGGACAGAGGCATGTTTACCATGTTTACCTTTGGTTTTAATAAGAGTTTTCAATCATTTTGGAACTGAAGATAAAAATTTTCATAGTTTTGCAATTGGATTTTTTTTTCATTTTTGCTTGCTATAGCACTTCAGATCTGAACTGGCAGCAGGCCAGTCAAGCACACTCACTCTGTGTCTATGAAGACATGCTGTTGTAGCCTGCACAGAATGTGGCTGTCATGCTCCATGGGTTCTGTTTTAGGATTTTTTTTTGTGTTTTCATGTATTTACTCTGAGACAGAATAGAACTGGAGGTGGCACAATTGAAGATGTTGAGATTTTCACCAGGACTGACCAGGATGGACAGGATTAGAGGGCCAGCTCAGGTTGAGAAGTTTGAAAGCAAAGTCAGAGAGGCAAGGCTGAGATAGTTTGGACATGTCCAGAGGAGGGATAGTGGATATATTGGACAAAGGATGTTGAGGATGGAGCTGCCAGGCAGGAGGAGAAGAGGAAGACCACAGAGAAGGCTGATGGATGTAGTGAAGGAGGACATGGAGAGGGTTGGTGTGAGGGAAGAGGATGCAAGGGTTTTCTCATTTCTTGGTTTCTAGTTTTGTTTAGATTACTAATTTAGTTATGTTTCCTGCTATTTAGCTCTGATTATTGCATTTGAGTTCTAGTTTATTGCTTTGTGAGTTTACTTGAGTTTGATTTTATTGTCTTCCTCAGGTTTCTCTCTGTGTAGTTGTTGTGCATTTCCTGTTTCACCATTTTAGTCATTGTTTCTTGTATTTAGTCTTTGAGTCTCAGTTGTAGACCTTCTCTGTGTTTAGTGTGTTATTAGTTCCTCTGTGTCATCCTGCAGTGTCCTTTTGTTGAGTTCTGTCTTGTGTCTGTTTCTCGTTTATTGTTTTACTTTGATGCCAGTTAAATCCTGTGCTTTTTCATTTTAATTTTGCAATTTTTATATCTATATATTATCCCCAAAGGGCAGCACGGTGGCGCAGTGGTTAGCACTGTTGCCTCACAGCAAGAGGGTCTAGGTTCAAATCCAACAGCCGGCTACCTTAGGCCCTTCTGTGTGGAGTTTGCATGTTCTCCTCGTGCTTGCGTGGGTTCTCTCCGGGTACTCCGGCTTCCTCCCACAGTCCAAAGACATGCAAAGGGGGTTAGGTTAATTGGTAATTCTAAATTGACCATAGGTGTGAATGTGCGCATGAATGGTTGTTTGTCTCTCTATGTTGGCTCTGCGACAGACTGGCGACCTGTCCAGGGTGTACCCTGCCCTACGCCCAATGACAGCTGGGATGGGCTCCAGCACCCCCCGCGACCCTGAATTGGATAAGCGGAAGATAATGAATGAATGAATGAATATTATCCCAACTTTTTTCGGAAATTGTGTTTTTTATTTTCATTTAAAAAAACTTCGTAGACCTCCAGTTTTACAATACAGTTTCAGTGATGTGTTGTCATCTTTACTTAATCTAATCTAATGTAAAATGTTATCACGTAAGAATAAATGACTTGACAAATACAGCAAAGAAGATCCCAATTCGTGGTGGTGTTTCAGTGACAACAATTATAAAATGTCCCAACAGAGGGGGGCACAGGAAAGCCAGTTGGTGCAGAAACAAAAACCAAATAAATACTTGAACATTTCTCTGCAAAAAAATAAAGAACCTGCCTTTGCATTTGCATTTTTGGCTTGAGAACAAACTATATTGTATCATGTTGATGAACTTCTATTCCATATTGGATTTCAAGTCAGAAAGGCTCTTACATTGCCAGAAATGTCAGCGCCATCCAAAATCTCTCAGAGGGTTGTATTGGTTATTTTTAACAAAATTGTTCTTGATTCTTCTTTAATCTCACTCCAGCCTTTTCAGATCCATGTACGACAAGCTGCTGCATCTTTGACATTTTCAAGCATGCACGCCGCGCTTTGTGACATTTCATGTTTCCACTTCAACAAGGAGATGGCAAAGTCACCTGAAAGGACAGGAGGATGGATGCTGCTTTTTCTGCTGCTCAGACAGGCATCAAAAGCCCCAGGCCTGCTGCTTTCCTGACGGATGAAGGCTGCAGGATGTTTAGTCATATCACCATTAGCCTCATTAAAGCTCACCCTTGGGTGCTGTAAACAGTGTGAAAACTATTAGTCTGTGTTCGGGGCACAGTTTAGTTTCAGTCTCTGCTCTCAATGGGGGAGGAGTCATTACAGACAGTTTGCCATGAGCTTGTCCTCTGTAGTTTGGACTGGACAGCAGCGTCACACTAAACACAGGTCTTTCCTTGCTGGTAAACAACAACAACTACAACACATGCCTTTAACTGAATTATTGTCCCGTCAAAGCCTTCACACAAACTTTGCTGCTTGTGTGTTAGATAAAACACCAAAGTCACACATTAACACAACGAAACTAACAGATTAGAGAATGTATATTAAAGATGGACGTTACTTCCAATTCTGAGAAATAAAGCTAATGCATCAGTGCATTAAATCTGCATTCCTTTATAATGGCCAAAACTGGCTGACTTCTCTCATTACAAAAAGACTCCAGGTCGTATAGAAGTTTAAATGAAAATGGACCTTGGCTCCCTCAGGGACATGGACACAAAAAGTACTTTTAAGTGGTTATAACACTAGGATTGCCGATATTTCAAATTCCCTCAAACCAGAAGGTCATTTCTTGAAAAGGGTAAGTTCTTAATTTTCTTTTAATTTTTGAATCACAAGTACGATTTGACAAAGTAAGTACTGAATATTAAATGTATCCAGTTCAGGGTTGTTGGGGAGGGCTGGAACCTATTCCAGCTGTCATGGGGTGAGAGGCAGGTTATCCCTGGACGGGTTGCTAGTCACAGACAGACAAAAATTCACACTCACATTTACACCTATAAATTTAGAATAACCAATTAATCTAACATGCATACCTGTGGACCGTGGGAGGAAACCGGCGTACCTGAGAAGATCTGGCAACCTTCACACAAGGGGGCCGAGGCTGGCCTTTTTGCTGTGGCACAATGAGGTCAATCACGACACTGCCATGCTGCCCACAATAGCTAACACATCCAAGTAATATGATCGTTGTAGAGTAAGAACCTTACAGAAAAATGAAATACAAATTTTGGTTAAGGTGTGGTATTAGTTACTCTGCGTCTAAAACTGAGCGTTCGCTGTAAAACAGGTTGAATAGGTCACTGCTTATATTTTAAAAATGACTGCACAGGTGGCTATAACAAAATAAAAGACACATTTTAATAAATTCACGATTGTAAAAGTGGAATGATGAAAGTTTATCACACCATCCACATTTCCCTTCTCTTCACCTGGATCTCCCATATGCCATCCTGTCGGCGCCTTCTCGGTCTGCAGCCCTTTACCTTGTCAGCTCTGCTGCTCATTAATGACAGCAGTATGATTCAGCTACTCTGCTGCAGATTTCACAATCACAATCACGATCAGAATACATTATTAATCCCAGAGGGGAAATTGTATTTTGCTACAGAGTTATATGTAAATAAATATAAATTTGAAAGGCAGTAGATATAAATTAGAGGGGTAAGAAGTGTGATAAAAATAAATAAATTAAACCTGGCTGTATAAATTGCCATACATAAATAACTCTAAAGTTAAACACTGTATACAATATTTTATACAATATGAATATATACAATATGAAACTGTCAAGGGGTCACAGGCAGGAATTACAGAGTTTGATGTCCACAGGTAGGAAGGATTTCCTGTGGTGTTGCATCTGCTGCTGAACGTGTTCCTGTGTCTGTCCAGCACATCATGGAGACGGTGTGAAGGATGGTCCAATATTGTCCTCAACTTGGACAACATCCTCCTTTCAGACACCACTGTCAGAGAATCAAGCTCCACTCTCACAACCTTGCGGATCAGTTTGACCAGTCTGTTGTTGTCTGCTACTCTCAGTCTACTGCCCCAACCCATGCCAGGATAGAGGATGGCACTGGCTACAAGAGACTCATAAGATACTGAAGGACCTAAAGCGTCTCAGAAAATAGAGACGGCTCTGGCCCTTCTTTTAGATGGCTTCTGTGTCTTTAGTGAAGTCCAGAACAGCAAGGTATTTGTAGTGACGGGGTCATTAGTGTTTTGGTCCTTCTCATTTCACTTTTGACTTGCTTGGATTAGTTAACCACAGTCTGGACTCCACTGCTCTGCACAGCCAGCAACCCGCCCGGTTCATCACGCATACAGTCACCTACTCTGCACCGGCTCAATATCCCATCCCTGACCCGTTCAGCCCTGCAGTAATTATTCATCTTATATCCAACTACAGTCCCCTGTTTATCTGTCAATCACATCTAGTTACCTATGGCACATGATATAGCAGCCTTAACATCAAAATGCGTGTAAACAAAATGTGTTGCTACGCAAGCAGGTGTGTAACGATTGTTGAGTACAGCATTTCACATTGATTTCTGTGAGGTTCAAAATGACTCCCCTGGCAATTCAAGGTATAATTGTGGAATTGTTTTTCTTTTATCCCAATAAGACATGATGGGGTTTTAGTTTAACCGTGTTAGGTCATTTTAAAATGACAAAGGAGTCAAAATGTAAATAAAGTTATATTGAAAACAACATGTATTGTAAATTATGGTCTTCATTAGCCCCAGAACAACTATAGAGCTGGTAATGCTTTGCTGAACTTTATAATTACTTAAATGACAAATTACTAGCTTATGAGCTTGCAGTGTCCTGTGTTTCAACCACAGAATGCTGAAGACAAAATTGCTCAAGTCGAGGTTTTACTTAACCAACCAGGTGACTGGGTGATGTCACAGTGGCCATGCCCATCTTTTGATTCACTCCCTTGAATGTTTCATCCTTTAATTGCTTTAATAAATAAAATTATGGTCAATATAATTTGGCTTTTATGACAAGAATTTGCAAAAAAAAAAAAGCTTCTGTCATGATAAAGTAAAAATAGAGTTTAACAAACTAATGTAAATTAATTAAAACTATAGTGTATAATAAATGTTTGAATAAATATTGACCCCCCCCTTTTTAAATGGACTGACCTAATTCAACAGAGGTCCAGCTTGTTGATTCCAGCAGTGTCACAGTTAGTGAAATGGAGATCACCTGAGTGCATCTGATGTGTGTCAGTGATTGTAATATAAAAGCACTTGTGTGTGTTACGGCGGGGCATGACGGGGGTGTGGTGTGGACCCAACTGCAGGACCGCTGAGCCGACGTGATGTGCAAAAGGTCTTTATTAAACTCAAATAATAGCAATGAAGTCCATGAACATAAATCCGATGTGAAGCGTGAAAAACCTGGAGACATGAATGGGAAGCACAGGGGGTGACAACCAGCACGACGCGACAACGGACAACACAGATGACAATGCTTAAAAACATAAAACAACCAATGGACACACGACAGGTGGACAGGGCAGGGGAAACCAGACTGGGGACAACCAATGAAAGAATGACAAAGAGGACAGGGGCGTAACTAAACACACTGAGACAGGGGGGAACAAAACAGGGGCTGGACGGATTACCAAAATGGGACGAGACAAGACGCAGACCGAGACGGAGACCACTAACAGAGGGAACAGGTGGGGCATGGGGCAAAAATGGAACAAACAGAACTCAAAACATACACAAAAACAAAACTAAAGGTGGACCATGACAGTGTGACTCCAAGCAACTCAGAGAGAAGATCATTGAAAAGTATTTCAGGAGATAACAAAAAAAAATTCACACTCATTGGACATCCCACAGAGTTCAGTCAAATCCATCATCAAAATCATCAAAAATGAAAGGAGTACGGCACTTGTCTAAAGCTGCCTAGAGCTGGCTGTCCTCACAAACTGAGTGACCAGGCAAGAAGAAGACTAGTGAGGGAGGCCACCAAGACACCTACGACCACTCTGAAAGAGTTAAAAGCTTCAG
>VUQH01043762.1:9990-20378 GCA_015106775.1 Etroplus canarensis | reverse complement strand
ATTTAGATAAAGATGGTATACACATTATCTGTTTGTGTTTTGAAGAACTATAACTTCTTAACTGCAAATATTTGAAGAAGTGCTTCTTCGAAATTTGGAATCTGACATAATTGGTCAAATGTAAGCAGAACACCATCTGAATAAAGGTCCTTCACCTTCTGAATACCTTTTGCATTTCAGGACCTAAATCCCCCATCCTTCCAGCCTGGTGTAAACTGTTCATTCCCCCAAATAGGAGTAAATTGAGACAATACGGGCATATCACCTATATGTTTGTGTGCAGCATACCAAATGGATATTGTATTCCTAAGGAAAGGGTTTTTTGTACATCTTTTAAGTGTTTTAATGTCCGAAGAGTATAAGTACAGACTTAGTGGTAAGAAACCTGTGAATCTATATGCTATAAGACCATCTCAGATAGACTATATGGACAAAAACATTGGGCCAAACCTCTTAATCATTGAATTCAGGTTTTTCATTCACTCCCATTGTGACAGGTCTGCCTTTACAAGCATTTGTGAAAGAATGGGTCATTTTAGCCTTTCTTTGATAAGATGGTCAACACAAAGGGCATGGTCTAGGGCAGATTTGAACCCAGGACCCTACAGCAAGGAGTCTAGGATCTTTTCTGCGGCTCACCAGTACAGCCAGATAAGCTATAGGGTGTCCAAATAGGTCATTTTAAAGAGGTCACTGAATCCCAGGATAGGATGCTGTCATTGCAACAAGTTGGTTTGTGACATTTCCTCCCTCCCAGATATTCTACAATCAACTGCAAGTGGTGTTATTGCAAAGCGGAAGCGTTTGGGAACCATAGTGACTCAGCCACAAAGTGGCAGACCATGTAAAATCACAGAGCAAGGTTGCTGAGTGCTGAGGCACGAAGTGCATAAAAATTACTAACATTCTGCTGACTCAAAAACTGCAGAGTTCTAAATTTGCCCTGGCATCAGCACAAAAACTGCACTTGCAGCTTCATGGCATAGGTTTCCATAGCTGAGCAGCATCTGATCCTCTTATTTCTAGTGAAGGGAAATCTCAACGCTTCAGTTTAACAAGATGTTTTGGACAGTTCTATGCTTCCAACTTTATGTGACCAATTTGGGAAAGGCCTTTTTTTTTGTTCCAACATAACCATGCCCCAGTGCACAAAGCAAGGTCCAAAGGCATGAATGGGTTTGTTTGGTGGAAGAGCTTGACTGGCCTGCACAGAGGCCTGGCCTAGACCCCATCCAACACCTGACGGATCAACTACAGTGGAGAATGTTGACTTCACAGTTGCTCCTCAGAAAGTTGCTATACTAAAGAAATCTTTCTTTAAGCCAAATCATAAAGTGATGGAGGTGTAAATACAACTTTCACTATAGCAGAGCAAATAGCTGAGTCAGGTAGGACATTCAGAAGAGAGCTTTGTTAGTTTGTGATTTGTAGTCTTGATACCAGAAGGTCAGGCAGAATGCTATGTGTAGACCACATGACCAATGATGCTCTTTAAAAAAAAAGAAAGAAAGAAAGAAAGAAAGAAAGAAATTTCCAACACAACATCTGAATTGTCATGTTGAGGAGTGTAAAACAGGCTCTGTGATGTACAAGAAGAAAATTAAATCTTAATTATTTTGTTCTCCCAATGGGATGTATTTTGCTATACACCATAGGCTTGTGAAGCAGGTTTAAAACTCTAATCAGAACACAATGAAGCTTTGGTGCAGAGAACCCAAAGGCAGAATGCAGATGACTGAATAACTTCACAAAGCACAAGCTTTAATAGCTGATAAAATCTAGAAAAAGACTAAATCAAAGGTCGAAACAAAAAACAGAAATCTAACAGAGTAAAAGAAACACAAGGAACCAGGAAACACACTGAGAATAAAACAGACAAGATGACAAAAAGGAAGGCAGGAATATACTGTACATACACTGACTGGGGAAAAGAAGCCTGTGGGGAATGAGAAACTGACAACACACAAGTGAAAACTGTCAAACCAAAAGATGCCTACTAAAAAACAAGACAAAACTCATACTAAATATGACAAAAATGAGGGTAGAAGCACACACAGGGAGACACTGAGGAAACAAGAACAATAATACAATTAAAACAAAAACCTTAAGCTAACTGTTACCACGAGAAATCGTGAAAGACAGAAACCAAAACACAATATTACAAAGCAAAACTCCAAAACCAAAAATGAACTCTATGTTGCTTGTCTGAATGATATAATGGTAAAGCAACTGGTGAATTTTTATTGATTTGTTAAGGCCTTTATGTGAGCCATATTATATGTAAGAGGGCTTTTTGAGACATGCAACAAAGAATGTCAGTAAACTGCAAGTCTGGCCCTTGTTTTCCAGTGTGGCCCTTACTAAAAACTTTGACATCCAGGATGTATGTAAAGGTATTGGCTGTTTATTTCTATTGTGGTTTATTTCTACTAGTCATAGATATAAGTTATGCTTTTAAAATAGATGCTACCTAACGTGTGTGAATCTGCTGCTCTGACCCTCTTTCTCTGCATGTGGATGTAATGTTGATGGCGTGTGTGTGTGTGTGTGTGTGTGTGTGTGTGAGAGAGAGAGAGTGAGAGAGAGAGAGACCAAGCTGTTCTCAAGCAAAGTGCAAAGTGCAGCAGAGATAATAGCGACTGTTGTTTTGAGTCACAAGGTTCTCGCTGGTCAGCACTGAATGAGCGCATTGACAGCATCCACCTACACACACACACACACACACACACACACACACACACACACACACACACACACACACACACACACACACACAGCTCACTGATACTGATATCGCTAACATGTTGCAGCACTGCAGACAGAAGCAGCTGCATTTGTTTTATTATAATTCGTGTTTCTCTGTAATTCTGAATGAACTCTTCTCTGTTTTTCATCGTCTTTAATTCTAACAGACACCCTATATTGTAAGTAGGTCTCTGTTGTGTAGGTATCATTCGCCTCCTACCAGACCCTGTCAGAATCAGCTGATTCCAATCTTTTTTTAACCTACATTTTGATACCAGGCTCATCTTCCAGCCACAATTCCTTTTGTGTAATATACTCATTTGCAAATGTAGCTTTTGGCGATGAAATGGAGAAACAAAACTGGTGTTCACATGTACTATAAAATCGTTTGAAAACTTTAGGTGCTGAAGTTTTCCTTGTAATTTGAGCATGCCTGGATCACAGAAGGTTTCAGGATCAGTGGATTATGTAAGTATAAACCAGCATATGAGGACACTGTGCTGAACAGTGTGGCAACAGTTGGATGCTCTCCTCTAAAGTTTAGTGAAAGGGACATACCATCTTATTCCAGAGTATCCATTGATCCTGAGACCCTCTGTGATGCAAAAATGTGCTGGACGAAATGACCACAAGTCGCAGAGGGGAAGTTTCTGTCTCTTTTTCATGCATGCGTGTCACACCTTATGTGCCAGACAAATAAAAATACCACCAGAATAGAAAAAACAATATTCAAAATCTAATGTCACATTGGACCAACGAATGTGTACCAGAAAATTTCTCAGAAGATGTGATGTACTTGCTTTTCTATGGTTTTGTTGTTGTGTTGGCAAAACCGCACATGTGTAAGGTGGCGGCAACTCCAGCCACCAATCTGCTGACTTGTGGAGAAAAAAAACCCCTAAAGCCCCTGTCACACCTGGACGGGTTAAACCAGCGCAAGTCAAAGCATCACAGTTTCTCTAATTTTAATCCAATTAAAAACATGTTATGGGTTATTAATACCTTTTGGGTTCGCTAGACTTTATCTCCACGTATTTCGACAGTTGAGTTACGTGAGTCTCTGAATGCATTAAGTACCTGCAACATATGGTCCTCGTATGCGGGACGAAGCGCCATACGGCTGGCAAGCGTCGAAAGTTTTGTGCATGCTCAAAACTTTCCCGCAACCTCACCGTACTACCTCGTAGTCCGGCAAAATTATGCGTGCTCTTAACTACTAGAAATCTTCCCTAGAACTTAATTGACGTACTTGCAGCTTTTTTCCTACGCCAGCATGTGCTTGTTAAATCGTCATGGTGTGACAGGGGCTTTATCTCAGTGTATTTCAACTTATGAGTAACTTACAAGTAACACGCGTAAACAACTTACGGCCCGCATATGCAGGACGTAATAGCCATACGTCAGCATACCTCGGAAATTTTGTGCATGCTCAAAATTTTTCAACAACTTCGCCGTATTATGATGTATGCCTATGTGCTTCAGTATGGTCTTAACTTATACAAAATCTACCAATAATTTATTCAACGTACATCAGTGTATTCACCAAATTTTTCTACGTAGACATATGCTGGTTACAGTAAATTGTCAAGATGTGACGGGCTTAAAAAATAGCATATGGAAATGTTTCGAATATTTCCATGCACTATTCAAAGGATGTAAAAGAGCATTTCCTTGAAAGGATGGTTCTTGAAACTTAAGCCTAATCAAAACTGTAAATCAGGGTAAATAAAAGCCTTGTAACATCAGTGAGACTGATATAAATGAACGGTTTTCAAGAAAAGAACTTAGATAAAGCACAAAAGTTTTTCTTCCATTTCATACACTGTACTATCAGATGGCCTTACCAGTGCATGTGCTTTGCTCTGAATCCATTGCAAAATGGCAAGAAATTGCATTTAAAAAACAGATACAGCCTTGTCATTTTATAGGAACCTCCACGATGTAAAGCGTTAACAGATAAGTGAATTAAAGCAAAGAGTTTTTGTGGGAAATGCCATGATAGTGGCACGAATACACTTGCTCTGGTGGATTATTGTCTCCACAAATTAAATGTAAAAATTCAAAAAATGAAAGTCATGCTGCACAGCATAAAACATTTGCAGCAAAAGTCAAGTCCTAAAAACTAATATCAGCTGGCAGTGGTCAAAAAATTAAAGTAAAGCAGTTCTTTCATAGCATCCAAGAGGAGATCTACACCTCTCATTTAGGTCCAACACATGTGCATTTATTTTATGTCATAAAACACTCTTTAAATTATAGGAAAGCTATAATCTTACTGTCAATGACTTGAGTCATGTGAATTGTTTAGATAATCTGTATGGGTGTTTATTGGTCAGTGAGAATTTAAAAAGTGTCTATGTGTCATCCAGGTGATGAGTCTAGTGTCGGCCTTCGGTCCCTTGATCACTGCAGGGATTTTCTCAGCCACTCTGTCTTCAGCTCTGGCCTCTCTCGTCAGCGCCCCCAAAGTCTTCCAGGTCAGAAAACAACCATTCTAATTTATCTAACAAACCTGGTTTATGTTTTCTTTCCACCTCTGTCTGCTCCTGACTATTTTAAAGTTGCTTCAGAATTGCCACCATGTCAGCTTTACTTCAGAGTAGAGCCGCTGCTCCTCTGCATTGAAAGGAGCCAGTTGAGATGCCTTGGAGTTGGACACCTTGTAGGTGTTGTGTTTTGGGCATGTCCTACTAGAAGAAAACCAGGGGTAGACCCATACAAACTGGTGAGATTTCAGCTCTCAGCTGACCTGTTGGTTGGCAGTGTCTCCCCAGAAGAGCTGGAGGAGGTGGAGAAAGATATCTGGGCATCTCTGCTTAGACTGCTGCCCCCATTGCCCCAACCAGGATAAGCGACAGAAAAAGGATGGCTGGATGGATGGATCAGAAATACACACTGACTGAAGGAATACTGGATGGCTTAATCTCAATAAATATTTATCACCATATGACTATACAGACTATACAGTCACATATGGTCATTCTTCGGTTGCATGCAGGTAAACAGTCTCTAAAAGGCCAAAGAGGAAATGTTTTTGCCAAAATGCAATATTAAAACCATGCACTATAAAGAGCTGATGATTACTAGCTTTTTAAAATGTATCTGTATTCATGGTCAAGATTATATACAGTGAGCAGCATATATAACAGGTGACAGGAGCCCAGATTTATGTTATCCATTATCTGGATAGCTGCTGGCTACACCTAAACATTGGCCATTGCCTGTGAGGTTCAGCCATTAAAGTCTTTGGGTTCCCATATTGGGAATTAACTAAATAAGACCAAATAAATTCAGTTGTCATTGTGGAAACTGCAGTTAGCAATAAAAATGTGTCTCCAAAAATGTGCTTTCAGAAGTCAGAGAAGAACTAGTCTGACCTTTAAAATCAAAATAAATGATAGGTGCCAAGAAAATTGACATAACTTAACATAACTTCTTCTATTGAGGAGGGTCATAACTCAAATCATCAGCTACGATAAAAATTGACTTTTTTTGCAAATAACCCAATGAATAGAAGAAGATGTAGCCATCTGAAAATTGTACATTTGTTTATGAGTTAAAAAGAAAAACTGAGCACCATGGCTCTCATCAACAAACATTGAGTTATAACGCCTGATATCTGGGGAAACCACAGCGTGTTCATCCATGGATTCACATACTGTTGAAGGCACTAAACTAAACTAGTAATTGGACCTTGAAATACAAATTTGGTTAAACAATCAGTAGGAATAACTAAAAATTTAAGTCCATTTGATTAATGAAAAATTATCAAAACCTGATCTGGCCCAAGCCTTATCCCGATGCTGTTTAATCCATCCAGGCCCTATCAAGATCCCCCAAAAAGTTACTAAAACTTAATATCTCATTATTTAAATTTCAAATCTCTAGAATGACCAATGTCTTGAAATCATCAAATTACTAAAAGCTGTTGCTATTCTAGGCTCTCTGTAAGGACAACATCTATCCAGGGCTTGGTGTGTTTGCAAAGGGTTATGGCAAGAATAACGAGCCTCTCCGTGGTTACGTCCTGACCTTCTGCATCGGCCTTGCCTTCATCCTGATCGGTAGGCTGTTTAAATACAGCTTCAACTCCTGAGTAAGAAACAAAGAATAATAATACCTACAGTGAGTATTAAACTTGTTTTTTCATCCACCAGCGGAGTTGAACATCATCGCTCCCATCATCTCCAATTTCTTCCTTGCCTCGTACGCTCTCATCAACTTCTCTGTTTTCCATGCCTCTCTGGCCAACTCTCCAGGTAATCTCTGTTACTGTAAATGAGGTCCAAATAGATCCTAGTCTTCATGTATGATGGTAATTATTTGAGGCTCAAAATGTGTCTTCTTTCAAGGCCCATAGGTTGGGTAGTAGGTCGGTAGGTTGCAAGTGCCTTCTGCAGCCAGCCTAGATATTCTTGATTTATGAACTTTATGCTGCTTTCAGATATATATTTTTTGTAATTTCTTGAATATTTATTGTTCTCCTTACAGTTTTTCAGTGATGTTGTTCATGTTAGGGAACTGCTTTGTTTCTTGAAACACTCAGTGGTGGATGTTGTGATCAGCTTGGGATCAATATTATGTTGTAGAAAAATACCTCTATTTCATTTAACTTTATTGGCTTTCTTGATCTATTATAATAAATAAATGAGCACTGACTAGATTCTATTCTTCATATACGATTATAACTACTTAGAGCTTAACATGGTCTAAATAGGTCTTCTTTCAAGGCACGTAGGTCAGAAGATACTGTAGTTTGGTAGGTTGCAAGCACATTTTGTGGCCAGCCTAGATATGCTTGATTTTGATCTTCATCACACTTTTCAGATAAATTCCAGAAGTTCTTAAATATTTATTGTTCTTTCTGTGAGGTTCATGGTAGGGGACTGTTTGTGTTTGTTGAAGCACTCTGTAGGGGATGTTGTGGTCAGCTTGGGATCATTGTTATGCTGTAGAAGTGAGCTTCTTTTCAGTTTCTTTTTTCACTTTCTTGACTGAATGAAGGAGATTTCTGTCTCATATCTGTTTATATTTAGTAGAATCATTTCTTCTTTTTGCCTTTTCAAAGGCTTCCAGAGCTATTGGCTTGCCTTAAGCAGAATATTTGTGTCTGTCAACATCAGTTGTTCCCAAGGTGTTTGTTTTGCTTTTCATGCTTAAGAAAAAGGAAGGGGTTTTGGTCTCTGGTAAAATTTCCATCTGATGGCTCTCTTGTGTAGTTCCTGTTTATCTATCAATGCTGCATGAAAAAACTTGATACTACAATTCTTGTGCCAGCTAAACCCCCCTGCAGCTTGTTTGCAGATACAAACATTTTTGCTTTATAACTTCAGGTTGGCGCCCCAGCTTCAAATACTACAACATGTGGGTGTCCCTTGCCGGGGCCATCCTGTGCTGCGTGGTGATGTTTGTCATCAACTGGTGGGCGGCCCTTGTTACGCTGCTCATCGTCCTCGCTCTCTACATCTACGTCAGTTACAAGAAACCTGGTGAGAACACAATCGCACCATGTTTTATCCTGTCCCAACTCCTATCAATGACCTGCTCATACAGTGCATCTGGAAAGTATTCACAGCGCTTCACTTTTTCCACTGTTTGTTGTGTTACAGCCTTATTCCAAAACGGATTCAAATTAATTCTTTTCCTCAAAATTCAACACACAACACCCCATGATGACATGATTTGGAAAGGCACACACCTGTCTATATAAGGTCCCACAGTTGACATTTCATGTCAGAACACAAACCAAGCATGAAGTCAAAGGAATTGTCTGTACACTTCTGAGACAGGATTGGCTCGAGGCATAAATCAGGGGAAGAGTACTGAAAAACTTCTGCTGCTTTGAATGTCTCAATGAGCACAGTGGCCTCCATCATCCGTAAATGAAAGAAGTTTGGAATCACCAGGACTCTTCAGCTTGATAGTCACTCTGTCAGAGCTCCACCGTTCCTCTGTGGAGAAAGAAGAAACTTCCAGAAGGACAACCATCTCCGCAGCAATCAACCAATCAGGCCTGTAAGATAGAGCAGCCAGATGGAAGTCACTCCTTAGTAAAAGGCACATGGCAGTCCACCTGGAGTTTGCCAAAAGGCACCTGGGACTCTTGGACCGTGAGAAACGAAATTCTCTGGTCTGATGAGACAAAGATTGAACTCTTTGGCATGAATGCCAGGCGTCATGTTTGGAGGAAACCAGGCACCGCTCATCACCTGGCCAATACCATCCCTACGGTGAAGTATAGTGGAGGCAGCATCATGCTGTGGGGATGTTTTTTAGCGACAGGAACTGGGAGACTAGTCAGGATAGAGGGAAAGATGAACGCAGCAATGTACAGAGACATCCTGCTCCAGAGCGCTCTTGACCTCAGACTGGAGCAAAAATTACATTACAAATTTACAAAAACTTTTTTCACATCATCATTATGGGGTGTTGTGTGTTGAATTTTGAGGAAAAGGATTAATTTAATCCGTTTTGGAATAAGGCTGTAACACAACAAAATGTGGAAAAAGTGAATACTTTCTGGACGCATTGTATATATAAAGCTCTTGCTACTGGTTGGCTTGACATTGGCTTGCCCAGCTAATGTCTAGTCACAAGCATCACTGGTGTTCACCAGTATGGAAGCCTCAAAAAACTGTCATACATTTCCTTTAATGTCCACTAGATGCTGAGTGCCAGGAAAGTCACTTTATGTTAAAGCAACAGGAAAGAGGGACTCTTCCAGGAACATTTTTTCATGTTTTTGCATAGAGTATACCAAGAATAAATGAAATCTCAATATTTGAGCAGAAATATTTAACATATAAGCAAAAATTAAGTTTAAGAAGTACCTCAAACAGACAAAGAGGGAACATTAAACTTTAATTTTGGAACTAATTTTCAGCCATGAATAGATGCCAACAAAACACCACGAGCCAACAGCTTTTCAACTAAATATTTGATGGGTACTGATGCATCTACATTTTTTGCAAGACCTTGAAGAAGCCATCTTAGTAATGTTTTCATGCTGTTATTTGGACTATTTGAAGGTGATTTTAATTTTACCTAACAGAAATATCAGCCAACCAATCCACCAACATTCACTACTCTTTCCTTTAGATGTGAACTGGGGTTCATCCACTCAGGCACTGATCTACAACCAGGCATTGACTCACTGCCTGAACCTCACCGGAGTTGAGGACCATGTTAAAAACTTCAGGTGAGCAGGAGGGTTTGATTTTGCTTTAATCTCTTAACATCCACCAGATTTTTGGTGATCCATCCATTATTATGGTTGGGGTTGGGGTTGAGATGATGGCAACCCCTTTGAAAGAAGGGTTGCCTGTTCAGAACACTCATAAAAAATCTTTAACAAGAAAACTGTAATGCCAAACTTGGACTTCATTTGAAAGCACAAATCTTCTAGTTTCTCTCTGTGCCTGCCTGGTTCTCTCCACATAATCCAGATTCCTCCCACAATCCAAAGAAATGCGTGTTAGGTTAAATGGTGTCTAAATTGGTCATAGGTGTGAATGTGAATGGTTGTCTGTATCAGCCTTGTGACAAAATGACAACCTGTCCAGCATGTACCCTGCCTTTCACACTGACAGCTGGGACAGGTTATATGGATGGATGGATGGATGGATGGAATATGTGAACTAAAA
>VUQH01043757.1:0-22438 GCA_015106775.1 Etroplus canarensis | reverse complement strand
AAATATGAATGAAAGTGTGAAAGGGAAGGTTTACAAGACAGTAGTGAGACCTGTTATGATGTATGGTTTGGAGACAGTGGCACTGACAAAAAGACAGGAGGTGGAGCTGGAGGTGGCAGAATTGACGAGATTGAGATTTTCCCTGGGAATGACCAGGATGGACAGGATTAAAATCAGTCCATCAGAGGGAGAGCTCATGTTGAGAAGTTTGGAGACACAGTCAGAGAGGCAAGGCTGAGATGGTTTGGACATGTTCAGAGGAGGGATAGTGGATATATTGGACAAAGGATGTTGAAGATGGAGTTGAAAGGCAGGAGGAGAAGAGGAAGACTACAGGGAAGACTAACTGATATAGTAAAGGAGGACATGCAGAGGGTTGGTGTGAGGGAAGAGGATGCAAGGGATAGGATGAGATGGAGGCAGATCATCCACTGTGGCGACCCCTAATGGGAGCAGCCGAAAGAAGAAGAATTCAAGGGTGAGTTTCTGATTATCGTTTCTGTTCTAGAGTTTAAAGTTTAAGATTACTCTTTTTATTTCTGCATTATTCCATTGTAGCTTTGCTTACTTATAGTTCTGAAGCTCTGGGTTCTGTACTTTGTATTTCTGGTGGTTTGGTTTGTATCTAGTGTTTCTATCTGTAATCATCATCACATTCCGCATGTATGCTTTGATCCCTTTGTGTTACCTTGTCCTATAAATCTTGCCGAGCATTTGTATTTAGATTAGTATTAGTTTACCTTTGTTCTTTCCAGTTTTACTTTGAAGGTTTGCTTTCTTTCATGTTCTTTCACTTCCTATCCATGTTCCCCTGATTCCTTGATTGTGTTCACATTAAGTGTGCTCACCTCTATTCCTGTCCCTCCTTGCTTGTCACCTTGCCTTTCCATGGCTAAACGTCTAGTGTTTTTGGTGTTCTTCATGCCTTGTTGGGTTTATGTATTGCTTCCCTTTTGTATCTTATTTTTCTTGGTTTCTGCAATCAACCAAATAAACGGCTTACTTTTTGTTATTAACTCTACCTCCTGCATCTTGTACTGTGTTTTCACACTTCACAATCCACAGTCTACACAAACTGTGACAGAAACAATATTCATCAACTAGAAGCAGCCTTTGCCTCCTACAAGTTCTAGAAAACGTACTCAGCGGCAGCAGCATGTTCAACATTTCAGGAACGGCTGCATAACAGTGCTTCATCCTCTTCACCTGCCAAGACTGGCTGTCAGGCTAGAGGGTGATGAACCTGAAACAATGAAATTGTTGAACTCACAGTCTATAAGAGAGTAACTAATTTTTGAGCACTTTTCTTTTACACATAAACAATGATGTAGGCCTCTTAGGAATGCCCTCACACTCTCTTTTCTAAGACTGTTTATGCAACTAGACTAGCCAGTTCCGTCCATTTAACCCATGTTAAAATCAAATTGAGAACCTCTGTGTGCAGAGCCCTTTACTGTGTAGAGGAAGTTCAAGTGGTCCATATTGCTCTCTGATCTGCTTTTGCCTTTAGTACCAAAGAATGCTCATTTAAATACAAATTCCTGCAGTTCTTCTCCAGAGGAGGATCTTAAAACAACCTAGCTCTCCTCCCAGTAGACTCAGAGGGTTGGGCCCAGATTCCTAAGGTAGACACAGCTGGCTTTTATTTAGGCAGCTTTTCTGTCGCGTTGCCAAGCACACAAAGCATTTAGTTTTCACCATTTGCTATTTGATAGGAGCTGAGTCTATACTCCAACATTTATTCTCGAGAGTCTTCAAATGCAAAACATGGATGATATAAGGCTGTAATATCTTGCATACCTATGTCAAATTTGGTAACAGCTAAAACAGCCAGTAAAAAATACTTTTACAAAGATGCTGCATTCATCACAAAATGAACTCACACACTCCATATTGTGAAAATTCATAAACTCGGCAGATGTCATTTGAAGGTAGAACATGACACATAATTTCATTTTATAGTCAAGTTTTATGAAGTTCTTCTTACTTGGAGCCCACACAGAACTTCACTGTAATTCACATAAGAAATTGGTTTTGTATCATTTACAGATATCAAATAGCTCAGACTTTGTCATCACTTTGTGAACTCAGCATTGAGGCTTTAATGACCAAGCATTTGTAGCCACAACATCATTACAACATCAATTCTTAGTTGCTAATTACACCTGAATTTCTGGGTCCTGGATCTTTAATAAATACACTGAAATGTTGCTGGAAGAATACTTCAAAGTAGATACTGTACAGTGCATGAACTCACACACAATCTTGGCCTGGCTGAGAATTGAAGTAATTGAGAGGGGAGACTGTTAATGGGATTTTGAAAAGGCAGGGCTAATCCCAAGCACAGACTGTAAACTATCTGCAGGGCAATGAAAATGAACTCCTGCAAGACAATAACTGACACCTCTATGTGTATTAAAACAACGTTTAAATTATTATTATTACTATTATTATAAATTTGCTATTTTTAAAGACATGGCTTTGACAATGAAAAGGGAGAAGTTTCAAAATAATGTACAGCCTTAACAGGATTTCTTTTAGAAAACCTAGCTATAAAGGTTTACAATTAAATCATTATCGACCTGTATCTGGCTGTAATGTCAGATTACTTTTCAATGTGCTTTATAACAAATCACAAAGTCCTCTTAATTTGTAAAAATTATGCATCAAAAACTTGAGGATGTTTTCAACAACGAGTGGAGATGGCATATTTTAACCCAGGTTTAGATTATCATTAAACCAAAGCAAAATAAAAAATTACCACTTTTAACCATTTTACCCAAATAATTTACCAAGATATTCTGGTACAGAAGCTAAAATTGAAGAGTAGTGTTTTTCCTAAACATTTGATCTGCATACTCATGGCTGTCCAGATTCCAAACATCTGAAATTAGATCCAAGAAAGAACTCTGGTTAATTCTAGAAATGTCAATGAGACCAAAGAACAAAAAGACACCCGTGAAGATGCAGTCCATCCACTGACATCTCCCATCTTTATGATAAAGAAATCCATTTTCATCTGTATCAGTAGTTCACAGCTGTGCACTGACATTTCAACCTTCCATAATGGGCGACACTTCAGCAGTGTGACATAGAGGTGCATCTCTGCATCCAGAAGGCATATCAGTATTACTGGGAAAATCCAATTTTAAAGGTGTTAAAAATGTTACTACACAATAAAATGTTTTAACTGTGTGAGGATTTTACACTACAGTCCAAAACCGGATGTGAACACAGTACTGATTATTGAAGAATCAGAATCCTTATTACTCCCATAGGGGGAAACTGAAAAAAAACTTCAGCTATCCCTGCAAAGCAGAAGGAGATGGTTTTAATGGTGAATAATCTGTGTCATTTTAGGGGGTATAGATTATGACTTCCGTTTATGTTTGCGTATAATTTTACGTCGGGGTTTGTGTAAGCATGGTCTATTAGTGATCATCGCACTGCAATAAATTCCTGCAGCAGCACTCCTGTTTTATTAATATCTATTATACATTATGTTTATACAATATTTATGCTGTATTTCAGTAACATTTCTACATTACACTGCGCTCCCTTTTCCATACGCCTCAGAAGAGTGTTCAGGGTAATAATGCCGGAATCTGCTCATAATGCTCTTTTTTATTTTCTTCTCAGGAGCCGATATCCATATAGAATCATACTGCACTGTGGTATCGTGTTCACTTTTAGCAGTGAATTAATATTAAGACTGTGTTGGGGTGGGGGAGATATAGAAGCAAAAGGACTTCCTATTTATCTGATTCATCTGCCCATCTAATTAGTCAGCCTTTGTCTGTTTTGTGCTATTATAGCCAAGAAGCAGTTGGAATACTGCAGTGAGGCAAACACCAGAAAAAGTGAGACAGAAAATTAATTTGATTCCTTCTATAGTGTTGATCTGCAAATGGCTAATCTCCAAAAAAAACCCCATCCTCTACACAGAGTCTTGAGGGTGAAATCCAACCAGCAATTGTGAGGTCAAACAGTAAGAACTCAATGGCAGAAAGTCTAAAAGCACCTAATCAATTCCAACAGATCCCCAATTACATGTGACAGCAAACTAGGGTGACCGTTCTTTTAAAAGAGCCACACAAAAAGACAACTGTGCTAACTAGTCTATTGTGCAGATGAACAAAAGCCAGAGAATTCAATAAAGAAAATGGAATATTAGTCTCTTAGCTATACCCTTTGTCTGAAAATAGCAATACATTTCACAGAAGCATGATTATAAACAAAGTTAATGTAAGCATCTGGTGTAAAGGTCTACAAGAAAATAAAATACATTTAAGTAGCCATGTTTCTGTAAAAAATGGTTTAGTGAGATTTAAATTCAATGAAGAAAATTACAAAAATGAAAGTAGAGAAAAATAACTGACTCAGTGTTATTTACATAGTAATGTCACAACTCTAGCATTACGATTAGTTACCCAGCAGAGCACAGCATGTTTGTCAAGAACTACGGTACCAGCAAAGCGCTCCCCTTACTGTCACTGGGCTTTTGAACAGCATGCATGAAGTACCTGCTGCTAGATTTGAATTTAATCTACCTGAATGATGGATGTACATTCTTTATATATTACTCCTGAAGGAAGCTACCTCACCACTATTGATTTAATAGCAAAAATGTGAGTAACACAGGGGAACTCTGAAATGGGAAGTCAGGGGTAAGCAATGAAGTGTCTCCAATTTCTTGGATTATCACAGGCAGTGCTGTCAATGCTTCATACAGAGCAGATCTTTTCCAGCTGAATTACAGGGCCAGATGGAGCCAAATACATCGATCTCTGATAATGTCCCTGTGGTTCTGGGTATTGCTCTAAGATATTAATTACACACAATGGCAGATCAGACTAATAAATGGAAAACACTATGACACCATTTCAAAGAAAAATAGTTTTTTTATTGACAGCATTTTCATACTTCATTACTACCAACATCTGAAGAATGCCTAAAAACAATCATTTCTCACAGCTGAGGACAGAACATAAAATAATTTACAGGCTTGATAGCATGGCCTATAGGTCTGGACTTTATAATGGTAAATTTTAAATTTTCACTGTTTGACATAGGCACTAAGTGTAAAAGGAGCAAAGTTCTCACATGAATTACTCTCTTTTCATAGGATTTGCAATGAAGAGCATGCAGACTTGTGCTTGTGTGCGTGGGTGTGCTTGCATGCGCAGTCTGTCTGTATCCACACAGTAATTTGCCCACCATGTGTAACCCCCACTACCTTGAGAGATGAGACATTCCCACTCATGAGAATGATGAGCCAGACAACAGCACAGACTAATATTTAACTGCTCTACACAGCAGTCTAGACTAACGTACTGTACAAAGCCTAATATTAGCCATGAGAGCATTACAAGTTTTAGTCTAGTGATCTTTCCATTGTTTAACTCACACACTTCCTTTACTGTGTGTTAGCTTGAAACCAATCTAAGGCAGAAGCAGGATTTAACAATGCACAAAGTACACCAAGATGCAGGGTGTATGCATGCACGCACATTTTTATGGTAACACCCCTCTACACAGAAAACTCATACACTGTTACTCAATGGTTTAAAACTCTCCATCCTTCCAAGGGGTCTAGCATTGCGGAGACTATAAATAAACACAGGAGATTACTGGGTGTGGTGGCAGACAGCCTGATTCATCTCACAACCTTTGTAAAGCCAGTGTTTCCCCAAGGTTGCCCGCTTTAAGCACTGATGAGGGAGGGGGTGCGCTTTTTCCTGTCGATTTCCCACTCTCATTTTCAACAACAAATAGGAAAGACATAAGGAGACTGACTGCAACAAAATAAAACTAAGGTTCACAAACTTTGTAAAAACAAATAAAATATTTAGATTTTTTTGCTTCTTGAGGGGGCAGAAGGTCACATTGCAATGGTGGGCCACCTGACACAAGTAGTTAATTTGTAGCTTCAGTGTTGTTGGGGTTCCTTACTTCCTGCAGCCAAAGACGGTTGATTTGGAGTTTGTCCACGGAATGAGTGACTTACAAGAGAGGCCATTGAAAGACATCAAGGAGGTAGGGAATCACAAGATGGGTCAGGCTGAAGCAGGATTTTCAAAATAAAATACTTACATATAGGACCTCATTAATAAATATCAGTGATCCAAACTTTCCTGCTACACACAAACAAAGCAAAAGTTGTGAAATTGCTAAAGGGCTGGCCTCTTGTCGCCCTTTCTTGTTGACCATCACAGTTGTGACGCAATTTAAAACTCATTAAACCTTCAGGGAGCATCATGATTCAGATCATGCATCAGGATTATTACCAATATGATTATATTAGGATCCTCTGGCCAGACCACTTACCTCTAGGGGATTGACTTGACAGTTAATGTTTCTGTTTCATGATGACATAAAACTGTTAATTTTCTATATAAAAGGTTTCTCATCCTGTCCCATACTCTTACTCTACACTGATTTAATTCCCATAAGAATATTAGAACAGAAATATCTGCACATCATAGCACTAGACTCAGAAACTGATGCTTTCATGATGTCTGCATTATTTATTGCAGTTTGTTGCTTTCCAGAGTCATGATTGCTCAAGACTCATGTTTGGTACTGTGGCAGCAAAGGCAGTTCAGCAATGTCACAGTTAAAGAAATATTACAATGCTTGGGGAAAATAAACTTATCTGCAGCCACAGTAAGGAAAACCAAAAAAATTACGGTCATTACCACATTACTATTTCCTCTGGCGGTAGTGTACACAGCATCTTAGAGCTTTTTACTAAATAAATATTATATGAAAGTACAATATGACCTCTCAGTGTGATGCGATTAATCTTGATTAACATTTTGCAATTTAACTGTCAGTAATGTGTATGGAAGGTTGACTTGATTTCAGGCTTAAAAGTCAGGAGGTGGCACTAAGCAATTTAAGGTAGCACTTCACTGAAGCACACAGGCACAAAGCACATTATCTAAATTCGACCAAACTAACAAAGTGTCAGAGAAGAACATTCCTCTTTTTTATGAGCCACTTCAAATTGTACAACCATGGAAGGAAAGATAAAAGTAGAGAGCAGGACCTTTAACCTGAAACTGCCACGATGAGTAGAGAATAAAAGCGAGCATGAGTGCAAGTTAGGTAAGAGTAACTGAACAAATTCCTCGACCTCTGAAAGAAAAGACTGGCTGAGGAGAAGCAAGAATAGTAAAGCGTGCAGGACGGATAAAAACGAATCGTTAAAGAGAGAAAAGATGGAGCACGAAGTGGCACGTATTGCAGTCCAAAAAATAAAACTGCAGGAGAAAATAATAGCTAGATATGACTGATGAGAATTACGATAAAACTTTAATGATCCCCGTGGTTAAATTAGCTAATAAAAAATTCCCAGAAAGGAAAAGGTGGACAGAAATGTAAAACTTGGTATCACAACTTAATTACAAAGGCCTGTTTCTGTCTTTGGTCCTCTACTTCACATTGTATTTCCTCTGTTCCTTCAGCTCCCTCAGCTGTGGTCAGCTGGCCAGAAAAAGTGCTCATTGTGGTTTTTACAGCAGGCACACAAACAGGACATTACTCTCCACAGCCAGCCAGTGAGTGGCTCTATGTGGGTGGGTGTGTGTGAATATGCAGGGAGGTGTACACCGCGGAGCTGGAAGTCCTCCAAGATATCAGTCCAGCTTTACTGCCACTTACATAACTGAACCTTTATCTTTTTCTTATTCCCTAATTTCCTCTTTTCAATCAAAATGTTTTTTCTTTTTTTCTTGCTTTAACAGTCTCCACCTCAGCTCTCCCACTCTGACAGCACATTTATCTCCAGCATCTCTGCATACTTGTTAACACGAGGACTGAACGCCTGTTGTGAGGACTTCATACTTCACCGTCACAGCAGCATGCAACAAATGCCAAGGCAGCAAGAGCTGACAGTTACTCTGTGGTTTTGAGAAATTGCATTAGCCCACATATTCAAAGGGAGCACAGCTATGAAGAGACTGCCTCACAGTGTGCTGCTGAAATTAACCACATCCTTTGACTGTGTTGCAAACAGAAGGTAGAGTAAGGAAAGCAGGTCTATTGATGCAAATAACAAAGGTCATATGACTATGGTGTCTTCAATGCAAACAGCCTTGGACTAAAGTTTGCTTACTCCAGTCCTGGAAAAGCATGTAGGCATATAGGCCTGTGAAAGCTAAACGTATTAATATTCCTAAACCTAAACTAATATATCACAAGATACAGTCCAGCAGATTTAGCATTTAAAGATATATCTAATAGCAATTTTATTCCATTTTCATGAAGCTCATCAGAGCTAAGGTGCAAACGCCCGCAGATGGGAAGGGGGAAAAATGTCAACTTAGTAACTTTAGTGCCCAACAGATTGCATTAAGGTCTGCCAACTCGGGCACATTTGAGACATGTCACGTCAGAGCAGATGATCAGCGATCTGTGGAATTTGATCCCTGTGCGTGTCAGAACGTGTGTGTGCATCTTCTCTGTGTCCATCTATGGCAGCCTATAACTTCCAGCCACAGAAAATAACAACCAATAGTGGGACAGCAGGAAGAAGGAAACTGGTGTCAAGGAAACAGACTGATTACACGTCAGGAAATGGGTGTGTTCCAGCTCATCTTCATAACAGCCAGCTACAAAATGCCATAATGCCTGGATAAGTGGTTGACATTAAAGGCAGATTAATCACACAATACAGTAGTGTGATATAAAGCGACACACTCTGTGACATGAACCAGAAATGGTGGTTACTGAGGCTTGTTTGAAAATTGGTGGCTTTTGCATGTGAGAAATATTTTAGGATATTTCTGCATCACACTTTGCACAAAGAGGATTTGATTAACATGCATTGCCTCTTATTTGAAATTTGGGATACAGCAGAAGTGACAATTGAAAATAAAAGAACTTGATATTTGAAGACAGAAATTGGTTTTGTAGAAGGCTCTTATAAATTCTGTCTTGTAATACACTTTAACCAGGAACGTGCCATTACAGCTCCACATACAACTTTGAAGCAAAACTAAACTTGGCATAATTTCTAATGACTTCAGAAACTGACAATTACCATTTGACAAATTCATCTGCCTATTAGTGGTTCAAATCAAGATGGAAATAAGCATAATAGGTCCCCTTTAACATTATCAAAAGCACTCAATCAAATGACATTTCTAAGTCCGTTTTGTTGTACTGGAAAATATTTTGTTTTTCTTTTTTTTTTTCCTCCAGTGACTGATTTGCTAATTATGCACTCAAAATAGTGCTTTCAAGCTCCAGACTTTGAAAACTGTGTAACAACTCTGAATTCCACGTTGAAGAAAATTCTGCGCACTTAAAGTATGCACTGTATAAAAAGAAATCTGTTAGCATGAGACACAGCACCACAGAATGGAGTGAAAGGAGTTTATCAAAGGAACAAATTGTTCATTCACTGGCAACAGCAAACACTCAGCAAAGCTTCACAGACACATTCACACACGCTCAGTTTGCATAGATTCACGTGCACACAAAACAAAGGCAAAAGACATTCAGAGTCAGTAAAGTGATTGAACTGGTTCTCGCTGATTCATGTCTGTGACAAAAGCAATAACCATGTCATAATTTTCAAAAATTATGACATGAATGTATAGAATCTCTGCCACAATGACCACTTCTACCAGTCACAAATTCACACCACACGCACATCATATCCAAGCACACACCGAGCATTCTCTTCCTTTCTCACTGTCTAACACACAAACACACACAGTCAGCACTGCTGACTGTGTCACCCTTCAGCCACCCCCAAGTCACAGCTGACACAAAGGAAGCGTGCAGCGGCTGGTGCTAAATGGTGTGATGGTGAGGGGGAGCAGGAAAAGTGATGAAGGAGAAAGATGAGGGTGATGATATTCTAAAATTAGCAGCCTGTGCCAAACTGACAGATGACCTCATGCTGGTTGTCACCTTAGTTTGCCACAGAAATCAGGTCATCTGTTAAAACCCTCTACCCTCCCCTCACTCATCCCCCTGCTTCCTTCTTTGTCTATTTTTTCAGTTCCTCATGTTTCATCTCCTGCTCAGAAATATCCAAAATTCTTTCCCTCTTGGACTTGAAACTGGGCAAAGGATTTGGCTCAAAAAATGCAACTGTCCAGCCAGCATTTTCATTAATGTGGAGATTCAAGGAAGAAATATAAATAAATAGTAATTATAACTTTCAGTTTAATACCAGATAGTCATTAAGATAGTCTTTGTTTATTAAGAAAGAAAGGTTTCTTTCCTGAAAATGACACAGAGCATATAATTTTCTCTCTTCACTGTGCAAATACAAATAAAAATCTATTCAATCAATTACTATACATTGGCCTTTTCCTATCTTTCTAACTACACACCCACACACACACAAATTACACGCCATTATCACTCGGCCACCTCTCTGAGCAATGTTCATTTCTGATGGGAGAGTCACCATAAAAGCATCACAATGCAGCAGATATTTTCTGAGGACAAGAGGCCTGGGGAGAGGCTAAAGCTCTGACAAGACAATGCTACTTGCTTATTTTGCTACCATTTCACCACTCCTTCCTGCATTATGTGTCACTCATCCATGTCTCTTGAGGCAGTTACGGTTTCCTCTCCAAGTTAAGGTGCAGGAATGAAATCAGAAGCAACACAAAAGGTGAAAAAATAAGAGACAATGGACTACAGCTCTGTGATTGTAATGGCAGCTGTAGCTAAGCGATGCTATAAATTAAGCAAATTACTAGGCTGCTCAGTGTGGCATGAGGCTTTGGTAACTTCACTCTTGTTTATTCAGTTGTATCTTTGGTCATTACAAGCAACAGTATTTCACATTCTTTATCTTCCAGATTGTTTTATTAGTTTCAGTTTCAGATGTTTTCACGTTCTTACTGCATAATGAAACTGTCACCAAAAATACTGCCCAACTTAACTGTCCAGCTTTTTATCTCCCTTCCTTATCATTGTTTTTTTCCATACATCTATTTGATTGCTTTATTGCACAATTTTAGACTTACAGTTTACAGAAGGAAAACACATTACCAGAAGCAGCTGGTCGGAGTATGCCATAGCTATTAATCAGAATCAAAATCAGAATAAGGGGGAAATTGCATTATTACTGAGTGTGCGTGACATGTTGAACCACAACATCTGAAAGAAAAAATGTTTGTCCTTGAACAATTTATCTCACCCTTTCGTTCACAATAAATACATATGTGAAGAATGAAAAGAGCATTGTTTAACTCATTTATACAGTCCATGTCACAGTCAGTTTGCTTCGTGTTGCAGCAGAGATGTTGCTACTTTTAGCAGTTTCCCAGGCTCCTCCTACAGTTTTCTCTCTTACCATGCAGGAAGAAGGACAGCAGGACTTGATGTCCAATGTAGGAAAATAATACATTATTATTATTATTATAATCCTTGTAAGCAATGACCGCCATTAAATTGGAGATAAAAAAAATATAGCAAGCACCTCACCAAGGTGCCTGAAGGACTGCTCAGTATGACTATGCTACTCAAAGTTTTAAGGATTTTTTTAACCATCCGTCTGCCGTCTACCACTTTATCAGAGATCCAGGTCATGGAGGCAGTATTTCAAGCAGAGCAGCCCAGACTTTCCTTTCCCCAGCCACCTCCTCCAACTCTTCCAGGGGACCACCAAGGCGTTTCCAGGCCAGCTGCGAGACATAGCCTGTCCTGGGTCTTCCTCGGGGTCTCCTCCCAGAGGGACGTACCCGAAACACCTCAAGAGAGGTGTCCAGGAGGCATCCTGATCAGATGTCTGAACCACCTCAACTGGTTCCTTTCAATGTGGATTAGCAGCAGCTCTACTCTGAGCCTCTCCTGGATGACTGAATACAAGCGGCCAAAATTAGCTTTCCACAGTTTTTTTTTAAATAATAGGAATGTAACATTTTTGAGCCCATCATACTAATCTGACAGGTACCAGTTTTGCTGTGATAGCACATTCCTTCCAGATCAATCTCTCCGTTTCAACAATCACTACAAGTTCTTCTCTCCCTTCTTGGTGTCCAGCCTCTTATACAAATCACTATAAGTATTTTCCTTCACTTCTCTCTTTGCCATACACCTAGACTCCCGGTATTCCTGTCTACTTTCTTCATCTCCCTGGCTATCCCACTTGTTCTCTGTCAGTCTCTTCCTTTAAATGCTTTCCTGTACTTCCTCATTCCAAGTCCACCACGTCACATCTTCTTTCCACTGTCCAGAGGATACACTGAATACCTTCTTGGCTGGTTCCCTCAACACTTTAGCTGCACTTTCTCAGGCATCTGGTAACTCTTCACCGCCAACCAGAGCCTGTCTCAACTTCTACCAGAACTTTGTGCAACATTCTTCCTTTTTCAACTTCCACCATTTAATCCTTGGCTCTACCTTTATTTGCTTATACGTCTTGCTTTTTAAAGTTATCCTATAGATTACCATTAGTTACTGTACATCCTCAGTGACCCCTGCCATCTCGTGTTTCTTTCAGGTTGCCAGGTTCCCACAGATACACTAAAAAATCTTGTAGAAAGACTTTCCAGAAGAGTGGAAGCTGTTACAGCTGCAAAGGAGGGACCAACTCCATGCTAATGCCTGTGGATTTAGAATGTGATGTTATAAAAGCTGTCGTCAGTGTAATATGAAGGTGGCCTAGTATTTAACCTGAAACTTGACTCGTTTTCCAACCACAGCTTCTGACTTAAAAGAAAAGGCATCTTAAGCACCAAATTAAAAAAGACAAGTAACAGACTAAAGAACTAAAACGATTCCCTACAACACTTCTCTAAAATAATTTTGATTATGAATGGGAAATCTCATGGATTTGCTTAAAGTGCCTCCTGTAAGATCATACATAATATGGTGGTAATATGATAATGGAATTCCAATAAAATTTCTTTTAAAAAAATAAAGACAGAAAACTGACTCAACAAATGCTTGAATTTCTCAGTGTGCTATTATGTGCTAAAACAAAAAGCACATGCAAACCTATGACTTATCTACAGCATACTTCAGACAGCTTTCTAAATAGGGCCCATGTTTACGACAAACCAAAATTTGAGAAAAAGTTTAAATCAAGCACAGTATGCTGTATTTCATTTCAATCTATGAAATAATCTTCTTTCAATGGAATATAAATAGAAAAATAACGAGATCTAATTGCCTCAAAGATGAGCGTTTCAAAACTAAAAAAAACAACAACAAAAAACAGATTTTTCACAGACCAATGACATCAAAAAAAATCATGAGTTAATACGTAAAAGTTAGGGACTTAACGATTATAACTTGATACAAACTGGGTATACTATTAACAAGGGCATCTACATAAGACAGGCTGACATATAGAAAGTTTGTATGACATTCCAGTCCTTTACAGTCCACTTATTTATCATCTTAGCAGACTACAGACTGACAGCAGAGCATAAAAGCTTTTATGAGATAATCTGTCCTGTCCTGTTTCCTCATGATAGCACCAGCACTGAGAGCTAAAGAGAAAAGTAAAATGTGGATCATTTCCCATGAATACAGCTTGGAATGTTTTGTTTGGCTTGAAAAGATGCCGATCCAAAGTCATCACGATATGGAAGGCACAAAATAAGTTACAACTATCCCGCCTGCATATTTAGAGTGGAATTCCACCCTCACCCCAGACAACTTAGGTAAATGGATAGTAAAGGAAGCTTATCTTAATGAGAATCAGGTTTTCATTTCACAGTAGTTCTGTGATATGTGCGATCAGTGTCATCTGTATGTAAGCAGTTGTTCTTTTACTCTGAGAAAACCAGTCAATTACAGATACCACTCACCTATTGGCAAACGAAGGTCATGACTAGCTTAAGGTTGAAAATATTCTATCAGTATTGTTAGGTGATACTGGGGCCATATGACTACCACCGAGACAAAATTAAAACGCTTACATTTCCACATCTACTTATGTTAACCAGGATCATCATCGGAGTTTAGGCTGCTACCCCTCACCCCCAAACTGTTGAGGCAGATGGCTGCCCCTCCCTGAGCCCAGTTCTGCAAGAGGTGTCTTCCTGTTAAAAGTGAGTTCTTCCTTTTCACAGTTGCCAGGTGCTTGCTCATTAGGGGATCGTCTGACTATTGGAGTTTTCTCTTCAATACCGTAGAGTTTGCACCTTACAGTGTAAAGTGCCTTGAGGCAACTTTTGTTGTGAACTGGTGCTATATAAATAAAACTGAATTGAATTGAATTGCACACTCCTAAACACATAGTATAGCTAAAAATTTTGGTTATGAAAGTTGATAATAATAACCACAGTTGTTTAAGTTCATTCTGAGTGGAACATGAGGTCCAGATTTAATACTAATCTATCCAAAGATTTACAAAACAGCAGAAATATCAATTTCATAGTGGAACTAAAAGCCTGTTCCCCAAAGACAGAAAAAGTGCTGTCTGGAAAAGATGATTAATACAGCAAGCCATTGCTATCAATAGATCTATATAATTTTTATGACTAAAAGTCATGAAAAAAATATATGAAAAGTAAAATTTTAGTAATACTCGCCAAATGTCTTCTTATAATAATTGTGGCATCACATAATGTTGCCATGACCAAACCATAAAGCAGATCAATATAATCTTGGCATTCCTCCTACTTATTTATCTTGGTCTTGTTTTCAAGTGTAAATCAACTGCCTCAATAGAAAATAGATTTATGTCTGGCAGCAACATCAACTGCTTAACAGAATAAACAGAACACAAGATGAGTAATTATCATAAGCTGTGAAAGAACCACAGTTGATCTCTTTCAGGAGAATCTTAAATATGATGCACTTTAAACTCTGTGTAGATACCATGTTATTAAAGCATTACCTTATTAAGTCCTACTGAAATGTCTAAACCTACAAGATACAACATGAATCAAAGACCCAAAAGCAATATATATCTGTGAAGGAAGAAACAGTTCTCTCATCAGCAGCAAGTGAACCAAATAGCAACAGTAGATGTGTACTACCATAACCAGGACACTTTATAGTAAAGGTGTTAAAAGTAAAACAAGATATCAGAAACATCTGTCAGACATAGAGTGTACTGGAAGATTATTAAATGAAATAATGTTCACCCAAAGAACACTCTCCATGTGTGTGTAATGTAGCCTTAAAAAGAGCTGAATGGCAACTTAAGCATGCACCAACTTGTTAGTGCACTGAAGAAAAACTGAGACATAAAGCAAACTGCTAATGAATAAAAAATATTCTAAGTGTTAGTCAGTATAAAGTAAGCCAATTTAAAATGTTAGAACGGAAAATTATTATCTGAGGAGAGTATTAATAAAAAATTTCAGGTGAAAATATTTAATAGTTATGCAGTGCTGTGCACCCCATAAACCTCCAGATGTGTCCTCATGTATCCTCCCTCTTTAACAATATATTTGTTAAGGTCACAACAATGTTGTACTCCATCATCTTTAATCCTCAGCAGTGGGGATTAAACACAGGGATTATAAAGTCATACAGACAGTAAACAAAGATAACAAGAAGCTGTGTACTTAGAAAAAAGGCACTCACACACAGAGACACATGTTCGACTGTTTCTAACCAGTTATGGCAGGAACACCTCTCATGACTGAATAAACAGCTCCAGCACCTTTTTCCCCTCACATATCCACTATGACTCATTCCTAAAGGCCAACTACCAAATGCTGACTCACACTGTGGACAACAACAAGCATTTTAACGTCGCTTTATGAGTCCATTTGCTTTCAGTGAACCCACAAGTAGAAATAAATACTGTGATTTAGGCCTTTTAGTGGGCACATGATGTGACAGCAGCAACACATTTACACCTAAAAAGATGTACAGCAAAAAACTATAACATCTCCAGAACACTACTGTAAGCTCAAGCCATGTGAAGACAGTGGGGAGGGGAAAACTCCCCTTAAACAAGAAGAAACTTTTAAGTACTTAAATTTAAATCACCAAGAGCAAAAAGTGCACCAGTTACTTACATTAAACTAATATTGCAAAGCTGTCAGGAAACAGGAGACAAATATACCTCATATGGAGAACAAGTAAGAAAGGGGTGAACAAAACAGAAAAAATTTTTTTACACTGCATGTTGCCAAATAAACTGTTCAGGCAGATGTGCAGAATAGACCCCTCCTGTAAGTTTCTGTAAATCAGGCACCTTCTTCTTCTTTCAGCTGCTCCCATAAGGGGTCGCCACAGCGGATCATCTGCCTCCATCTCACCCTATCCCTTGCATCCTCTTCCCTCACACCAACCCTCTACAAGTACTCCTTCACTGCATCCATGAACAGTCTCTTCAGTATTCCACTTTTCCTCCTGCCTTCCAGCACCATCTTCAACATCCTTTGCTCAACATCTTCACTATCCCTCCTCTGCACATGTCCAAACCATATTAACCTTGCCTACATGACTTTCTCCAACCCACTCAACCTAAGCTGTCCCTCTGATGTACTCATTTCTGATCCTGTCCATCCTGGTCACTACCACCAAAAATCTCAGCATCTTCAATTCTGCAACCTCCAGGTCCACCTCTGTTTTTTTTTTTAGTGCCACATCTCCAAACCATACATCATAGCAGGTCTCACTACCACATTGTAAACCCTCCCTTTAAATCTTTCTGCTATACTTCTGTCACAAAGCACCCCTGATACTCTCCACCCTGCCGGGACTTCACCTTTCGTGTGCTCTGTCCGTTGCTTTGGATGGTTGACACCAGGTATTTAAACTCTTCCACCTTCACTCTCTCTACTTCTTGCATCTTCACCATGTCACCTGCCTCACTCTCACTAACACACATGTTTTGTCTTGCTTCTACTAACTTTAATTCCTCTTCTCTCCAGTGCATACCTCCACTTCTCCAGGTTGTCTTCCACCTGCTCCCTAATCTCGCTACATATCAAAATGTCGTCTGCAAACATCATAGTCAACAGAAACTCCTGCCTGACCTCATCTGTCAACCTGTCTATCACCACTGCAAACAAGCAGAGACTTGAAGCTGATCCTTGATGCAACCCCACCCACACCTTGAACCCATCTGTCACACCTGCCATACACCTCACCACTATCTTGCTGTCCTCATACATATCCTGCACCACCCTCAATACCAAAAGATCATATTTTTTATCCTTACTATCCCTTAAGGAAGGTTAATTCTGATTCAATAAATCCATGCTTCGCACTCAAACATGCTTACAAAATTAAACATAACTAGGATCACATGACATAAAAACATGTGGTCACATGAAAAAAAGAGAAGGAATAGCCTATAACTTTTTATAATTGTAACACTTGAATCCGAGCTGCCAGTATAAATTGTCTAAATGAGAATATCAGCCTAGACTTATGTACGTTCTACATTTTCTAAGTACATTCAGCAGGTGGCTTGCAGACATCGCAATCTTTCCTTAAACAGATAAATTCTTGTGTGTCAGATGTTTCTATCTGATGGTTTTTTAAGTCCAAACAAACCTCACCGGTTTGCTTTGAAGACTCCAGAGTCAGACAGACATTTCCGGGAATCTTGGTCCATTTTTTATAGACAGAGGGCCAATGTGCCCCAGTCAGCTGACAGAAAACAATCAAATATTCCACAGTTCAAATGAACTTCTTTTCAAAGGCTGGATATAAAAGCCATTTTGCCTTAAGCAGGACCAGTGAGCATAAATAGCACGGAGTGGTAGATCACAGCGGAAGGTGTGAGAAGAATAGTGATTTCTGTTTGAAAGATTCTTTTGTAATGGCAGGTAAAGCTGTACCGAAAGAACAAGACATCAGTATGACCAATTTGTCTGTCAGGGTTTGCAAGTTAATTATAAAGATCAGGCCAATGTGAGAGATGATGATATTAAATCTAACATCAGAGTTTTAAGAGCTTATAAAAACTGGGGGAAGAATAGATACCCATTTCTCCTTTGTTTCGGTTTCCTAATTTGGTTTTGCACCTGTATGTAGCTGAAGTGTGGTCTGCACACTATTTATTTTTTTTTTACTAAGTATACTAAGTATTAAATGGATGGCCATGACTTCCCAACATTTAAGGTATTCCAGTACACACATAAGTTAAATTTGTTAGATATTTTGGACCTTCCCAGTTCACTGAAATGCCAGAACAAAACAGGATTTGCCTATTTAACAACGGACCTTATTTTACATTTATACATAAGTCAGAGTTAGATTCTGCCTTAAAAAAACAGACCATTTTTATAGAAAACACACAACACACTTCTACTGAGAAAAAAAAAATTCACATTGGCTTAAAGTCACTTAAGTCTTATGTTGTCTTTGTGCAAATGGATTATAAAACACACTGCAATCTGTGGCAGGATTAATTCTGTATTTAGTGTTAAAGAAACAAATGGAACCTTTTAAAAGGGGATTGTACTTTGCTTTTCTACAGAGAGGAGCAGAATTACCTGTTAACACACAGTGAAAGGAACTTGGATGTGCGTTAACTTTTTCTGTTTATGATAAGTCATAAAACAACTGATAACAGTAGACAACCGAAGATATGCAAGGGGAAGCATAGTATAGCATACTCATCAGTTTGACTGGTTTCCACTTTTATATTAGTTTAAAGGCAAAGTTGATTGCCACAGTTATTGATGTGCTTATTAGTTATCTCAACAGAACAGGGAGCTACTTTTTAATTCATACTCCCAAACTGCACTTGGCTCACTGGCTTAAAAATTGTTATGAATGTTTATGTTTGTTATATTTAAAAAAATATTTTGGTGTTTTAACAAGTTTCATACAAAATGAGACTCGTAGATTACTATATGAATACTTCTCATCTTCAAATTGCTGTGTCACACTGTTAACCAATGTACTCTTATCCCCGAAACTGAATTTTGCTCAGGATCTTGAATGAACAATGTTGGACTGGGCCAAACCAACACAGCAACTTTTATCACATGTAAGAACAGCCTTGCTGTTATTTTCACGAAAAAGCTAAGGTCTATGTTGAGACTGAAATCTGATAAAAACTGAATATTAACTACAATAAAGTCTTGAATTTATTCAGGAAAATCTTGTTGACAAGGCATGGGCTAAAAAACTGATAAGAACTCAGCTTACTGACCTTTTTTTCCCCTTCAAAACATAATCTTTTCAGCATCAACTGACAAATCCTGTTTATTAAACATGAAATTTATGGCAAGTTATTTTACTCAAGGGATCTGTGCAAGAAGGTTCCAAAATTAAAAGCAAAAGATCAATAGTTCTGCCATGTTAGCAGCAAAGTGAATTTTGATAGCTGTCAATGAAATGTTATCAGGCCTGCAAATAGTCAAGTGTTTACTTTGAGAATCAAAGAAAAAGTAATTTAGTGCTGTGGTTTGGTATTTACCCATCAACCAACAACAAACTATAAAAGGAATGCAACAACAGGTTCTGACGTAGGCTTGTGAAAGAGGGTTCAGGCTGTGGCATTTAAAGGTAGACACATCACTGTTTTCAGGGACTTACTTTATAATTTAAGTTTCACCTGCCTTTGCATAATTTCCTTCATGGGGAAGATATATATAAAAAGAAAAAGATGTTTTTCTTGTGTTAATAGTTGCTTTAGAGATAACACCTAGGGATGTGCAAAACATTCTGCCTCCCTATTCACTGATAATGTCAGTGGTTTGAGCTGCCTAAGCAACTCAAATTCCAGTTTAACTGTCACAAGCCATTCCCTCCATTTAACACTGAACCACAATAGCAGTCTTCAAACTTGCCAACAATATTTACATTAGAATGGATAAATTAAAAATGTATCAATCTCAGTGCTCCAGGTTATTATATGGCTTCTCTGGTTCAGTCCATAACATTCAAGCTGGTTATTAACATTCTGAAGTACACAACAGAGTCCATGCTGTAGTGGCCAGATACTAGTAAACAATTCTTAGAGGACAAATGGTCATGCCTTCACAGACAGAGGCTGACTTGGAGTAAAATACCCACCACATTTGAAAAGAGTCACCACATTGCAAGGGCTTACCAGAGGCTCTGACAAATTACACATCAAAAATCTAAATATAAATGCATTATTGCTTCCTTCTAATGTTCAAATATTGCTGGAATTTCACACAAACAGAATACATTCTGGATCATGAATTTTGTTTTTGAAGACTCATGACCCAGGACAATATTTTAAATGGGAGATGACATAAACAAGGTGCACTTATTCCTTCATATATTGACAAGAAAAATGTAAAGCTACCACAATGACCCCTTTAGGTACTACAAACAGATATCGGCCACTAAGGTATGATAAGGACAACCTAAATATATTTCCCAAACTATTTAAAAAAAATTTTTTTTTCTTATGAGAAAACACCACCACGTGCAATCAATATACTAGTGAAAAATCCTCAGTTATTTTGAAAGTTCAGTTACTGTTAAACAGCCACCAATGTTTCCCTACCAACTGACTCAGTCCCACAGTTGGGCATACTCCTACTCTACTGTCTTGGACTGCAGCTGTTTATGGTAGTCTTTGTTCTGCTCTGAAGATCTGTTGCAAGTTGGAGGCTCACAAGCTGCAGCAAGAGGAAAACCGCTTCATGTACCACTTTGCAGAGTGACGCAACACAAGTTGCAGCTGCAGTTGCAGTTGGAGTCCATCTTCAGGATGAGAGACTCACTAGAGAGGGCATTGACTATAATATTCCAATATTTATTTGTCACAAGTTATTTGGCAATTAAAGTACTGCAGAGGAGCCCCATATAAATGGCAATGTTTAGAGTATGTGCCTCCTTTCGAGTTCAAGTACACATACAAACACATGCACACCCGCCCCACCAACAGAATATACATCGGTAGTAAGGAGTCAATCAGAAACAAGCCATCAGTCTTGATATAACTGGAAGTCATGAAAATCATGAACAGAAAAAAGGCTTCATCCAAAAGAAACATTTAATTGTTATGCTTTACAATGCTGTTCTATTGCATTCAATCAAAAATCCTCTTTTTGCATTCTTGGCATTTTTCCTGTTTCACTTATAACAAAAGGGGATCTATGTGCAAAGAGGATAAAAAAAACCAAAAACTAGTGTGCCAGCCTGCACAATTATCCTTATACTGAGAGTCCCACATCTGTTACTGTACCACCCCTTCCATTTGCCTTGTCTTTTGTTCTACATTCAAACCCTTCCAGAGCTCTTCCATTAGATAATGCCATTATCACAACAAAACTCATGGCAATTAAATGCAGATTATGCTGTAATTCAGAGCATGGTGCATTAGTCTGTGCTCCATCATGGAGCTATCTAATACACTTCTAATGCATTGAGGCAGTAATATCCTACTCTAATCCTTGGAAATGGTTAGTGCTGCACCTCCCCATGGATTAACCAAACCCTCTCAGTTTTAAAAGCATTCTGATCCGTAACCAAAGTGAACCTCTGGAAGGTACACCTTTTATTAAGTTGAATCCATGTCACTCAGAAAAGCTGTATTATTCTAATGTGCATTATTGTCTGAGTAATAGCTCAAAGGAGTTGCATTCAGGTCAGCCAGAGTTGAAACAGTTCATTGCTATTGCTGAATAGTTTTTTAGTTTGCTGTGGTTGATCAGCATGACAGAAAGGTCTTTTCTATTTGGCACGCTGGTGTTAATACAATAAAACTTCTATTGAGGTAAAACCCTAAAACATGTTGTCACACTTTGGCTGTGTTTTTTTTTTTTTACCTTCCACAAACTTCTTCTCTTGTTGAGAAAGAACAACCACAGACACCGACATACAAAGGGTGGCCATATTCTACAAGTACTCTGAAAGAATAATAGAAGCGAGTAGCTCTGAAATTTCCTTTGGGATTAATAAAGTATCTATCCATCCATCCATCCATCCATCCATCTATAAAGTACACATGGCCTGATAATGTAAAAAGCAGTGACAGAACAAAGGGGAAAATAACACATTTTGTGTCTTATTCTTAAAAGATGGTAACTCTGGTGTCAAACAGCATGTCTTTGATCATACTGTATTAACCTGAGCCTGTATTATGTAATTTGAAAGATGACAAACTTTGTGGTCTTTCATTTTGTTAGTATCGAACAGACTAAAGACAGAAATAATACAGAGCTTACCTGGATTTCATTGCTGAACAGGATCTTTCGAGTAGTGTGCCCTTAATGCTTTGCTTCATAGTAAGTAGACAGGCAAGCACAAAACCTTAATTTATTTAAAAAAATAAATTTAAATATTTATGAAAGCGCTATTCTGCAAGATTTCATGATATGCACCCTATATCATCTTAGCCTAACTGACAGACACTGTGCAAACAAAGCTAATCATATTGAGAGCCAGTCCACCAAATAATCCTCCAGTGAAGACGATACTGTAAAAGTATTACTATCATAGATTTTGTAAGATGTGTTTAAAATACTGTATGCCATTGTCAATTAAATTCTGTTTTTCATAAATGTTTTGTTTTTGTGTGTGTGTGTGTGTGTGTGTGTGTGTGTGTGTGTGT
>VUQH01043756.1:0-12711 GCA_015106775.1 Etroplus canarensis | reverse complement strand
TGTTAATGATGAAAAATGCAGTCCAGCTGGATAATGACTGTCAGGTTCAGATGATGCAATATGTTTTGGGTGGAAGGGACTGATCTACTTCAGTATCATTATTAAAGTCAGAGTTTCTGATATCAGTGACAGCCATTCAGTCACTGCAGGTTGCCTGTGTCATTTCACAGCAATCCTGGCCTCATTGCAATTATTCCCGTAAGTTTTATGCAGACAGCTACGCTATATGGACAAAAGTATTGGGCCACATGCCTGAATCATTGAGTGTTTTAATCAGTTTCATTGTCCCAGGTGTATTTAATCAATCACCTAGCCATGCAGTCTGCCTTTACAGACATTTGTAAAAGAATGGGTCATTCTAAAGAGCTCACTGAATTCCAGTGTGGTACTGTAATAGGATGCAAGTCAGTTTGGGAATTTCTTTCAGCATAGATATTCCATGATCAACTGTAAATGGTATCCTTGTGAAGTGGACGTGTTTAGGAACCACCGCAACTCATCCACGAAGTGGAAGACCGTGTAAAGTTCAAAAGTGGTGTTGCTGAGTCTTGAGGCACGTAGTTTATAAAAGTCGCTAACGTTCTGCTGACTCGATAGCTGCAATTTTAAAACTTCCTCTGGCATTAACATCAGCACAGAAACTGTGTGCTAGGAGCTTCATGTTGGGGCTCCATGTCCGAGCAGCTCTATTTATGCTTTGCATCACCAAGCACAATGCTAAGTGTCTGGTGTAAAGCACGCTGCCGCTGGGATCTGGGGCAATGGAAACTTAGTCTGTGGAGTAACAAATCAAGCTTTTCTATCTAGCAGGCTGATGGATGAGGTTGTGCTTGGCGAAGGTCAGGAAAATGTCTGACTGCATTGTACCAACTGTAAAGTTTGGTGGAGGAGGGATAATGTTATGGGGTTGTTTTTCTGTGATTGGCCTGGGCCCCTTAGTTCCAATAAAGGGAAATCTGAATGCTTCAACTTACCAAGGAATTGTATACAATTCTATGCTCTAAACTCTGTGGGAAACAGGTCAGTGTCTGACCTCACAAATGTTCTTCTGGATGAATGGGCAAAAATTTCCACAGACAAATTCCAAAATTGTGCAGCATCCATCCCAGAAGAGTGGAAGCTGTTATAGTTGCGAAGGGGGTGCCAACTTGATTTAAAGATTTAGAATAGGAAGTCAAATAAAGTTACTGTAGGTGGCCCAGTGCTGTTATGTATGTAGGGTTAAAACTTGGCCAAAGAAGAGAACACTTGTGCCAAAGCATGAATCCACTGGAGTTGCAGTAGTACATCAGTTTCATGGGAAGTGTTACAGTTAGGAACTGTTTCAAGATTGTTCAGCTTTTAGCCTCTAAGCTTATCAGTTTTGGCAAATTTTTCTCACTGTGTATATATATAAAAGCAGGGGCTCCGAGCTTTGCAGCCCTGTCTTACGTTTTTAAGTCAGGGATTCCGGTATCTCCATGTCAGGCATTCCTGTCCATTCAAAGAAATTTGGTGAAATAAAGCAGGTGATTGTTAAATAGACACTATATTTAAAGTTACCTTTGATTACCAGTGTCAGGATTTCTTCAACACCACTATGGGCTTGTCAGGGATCAGCTACGGAGAGACAGATCCTAACATTTTTTTCAGTATGACTTAGGGTCATACATCATTAAGCTTCAGGAGCATTATTAGATTTCACATTTACACCTAACCTGACCTACATTGGCCAGATCTCTCCATCATGGTGTCTTGTTGCTGGTAAACTTAATGTTGTTGTCAGGCATAAAAATACATCACAAAGAACAATCTGAATGAGAACATTAACAGTCCCACAAGTCTTTGTACTATCGGACAGAAAACTATCCAAGTGACCTCCCCCTCAGGTCACTTCAATATGCAGTAAGCATTACTTAATTTATCTGAGCATAGTTTGGGCTAAAGAGTGACATTGTAGTTTTTGGAGTGAATAACCCAGTGGGGAAAATATGGACATTTTTTATTTCTTGCTTGGTATGAGTTGAATTGTGGGCCACTCTGCAAAAAAATTGTGCATTTGTTTACCTAATACTGTGTGGCTATAAGGAATCAAGACTAATGGATCCTGTACATATAAGAAAATGAGAGAAATGAAGGAAAGGTGAGAGAGAGCGGGAGAGAGAGGCATCCAGAAAAAGATTATGTATGAGAGAAGAAAAGAGACAAACAGCAACACAAAGCCGTATTGTTCCTGCAGATATGATGGACACATTGAGTCCACAGTGGCAGACAAATCCTCTTCTCAATTCCCACCTCTTGTGGCCCCCCTCCTGCAGTGTAATTGCCTGGATCGAAGACATGCTGGAGCGTGACGTCAATGACAACAGGAAGATCGGTAACTATGGAGCCCAGCACATCCTGTCTGGTGTCCCCAGGGACTCTGTGACCATCCTCACACACTGCAACACCGGCTCGCTGGCCACAGCTGGATACGGGACGGCACTGGGTAAGACTGGAGTGCCGGCTCTGAATGAGAAAAGGAGGCAGTAGCTGAAATATTTATAGCTCTGTAACTGATATGAGTCTGTGTGTAGGTGTGGTGAGAAGCCTTCACGCGCTGGGCAGGCTGAAGCGTGTGTACTGCACAGAGACAAGGCCATACAACCAAGGATCCAGACTGACGGCGTATGAGGCAGTAGCAGAGGGAATCCCTGCCACGCTTATAACAGACAGCATGGCAGCCCTCACCATGAGGGAAATGGACATCACAGGTGTGTGTTTGTGTTGGATTTTTCATTTTATTCCAGCTTTACTTTTTTCCTCAAGACTTCCATTCTGCTGTTTTCTCCCTTAGCTGTGGTGGTGGGTGCAGACAGGGTGGTTGCTAATGGTGACACAGCCAACAAGGTTGGCACATACCAGCTGGCCATCGCTGCTAAGCACCATGGGATTCCTTTCTATGTGGCGGCACCCAGCACATCATGTGACTTGAGCCTGGAGAGCGGCAGGGACATCATCATCGAAGTGCGCCCCCCTGAGGAACTCACTTCTATAAACGGGGTCCCCATCGCTGCCCCAGGTGAGAAGTGAAGGATGTCTGTACAGAAAGAGCACTTAAATAACCAAGGGTTAAGTAGAGTATCGACAGGGAGGGGAAAACATCAGGGCTGGTGAACAGATGAGCTTGGCCCTGTTCCAGCGTCAGCCTTAAGCCTTAAGCACCAAACACACACAGACTTAAATTGTATTCACATTCAATGTAAGTGCCAAAGTGAAGAAAACTATTAGCCTGCACATCCTGCACAGAGGCCTTCTGTCTACATGAAGTTGTTCTTCTGTTGTTGTTCATTGTTTTTTCCTGTCAGGTTCTGTTTTTACATGGTATTTCTGTGTCTTTATTAGTCAGTGTGACTGAAGAGATAACAGAGGAAAGCCATATTCACACATGCACTGACACATTGAACTTTTCCTGACATCCTCCACAGAGGTGTACGTGAGAACACAGATGTCAGTGGTAGTCAGATGGGACATTAGCTGGTCTTTAACCTGCCAGCTCCCTAGTGCAAAACCTGTGTGATGTCAGATTGCGCTGCAATTATTCACTGTGAGTACGTGGGCATTCTGTGTGCTGCCTTCTCTAGATGGGGAGCTCCTTTCACCTTAACCAAATGCATCTCATACTGTGTGCTACATGTGAGAAAGGACAATTATGGAAGATATCCCATCCTGATTCTCCCAAAATTGTCCTAAACTTATGTGTGGAAATGGCCTTTGATTGAACAGAAGCGATTGAAATGTCCCAGTCCAAGCTAAAGATATTGATGATACACTTTGTCAGTAAACATGTTAATGCTGAACTGTTACATGCCCCAAGATGGCCCTACTGAGCTGAATGCTTACAAAATCTGTGGGGGTTAAATTGTCAATGAGGCCACAGTGAGGTAGTCTTGAATCTGTCGGAGTGGGCTTTTAGGGGATTTTATGACAGCTGAGCTGAGTCATTTAATCTCTAGGTACTCTGTGACATCACAGTAATTAAGCTCATTTAATGAGTACACAGTCCCCTTGAGACAAGGATGTGTGGTTGTACGTTAGTTTTCCTGTTCTCTTTAACTTTCCTCTCAGACTTTATTTACTATATCATTTTTTACTGTTGAATTTTCTTTAAAGTCCAGAACTAACAGTCATCTGGTAACTGGACAATGAATTAAGGTTTTTGTGTAGTGAGACCCACTGCTGCACTCATGCGTTCTTCTACTACAGTAAACATAATAAGGGTTTGTGGTGTAGCATTTCTTGTGCAGTCCTGCTGCTGCTTGAAGGATTATACAAACCCCGTTTCCATTAAAGTTGGGATATTTTCCAGAATGTAATAAAAACAAGTATCTGTAATAGGTACCCTTATGTGAACCTCCATTTAACTGACAAAAGTCAAAAGAAAAGATTTTCAATAGTTTTACTGACCAACTCACTGTATTTTGTAAATATACATACATTTAAAGTTTGATGGGTGTAACAAAGTTGGGAATATTCAAGTCACACCAGTTTGGAAGACTGCACATTCGGTATGCTAACTGGGAGCAGGTGAGGTGTCATGATTGGGTATAAAAGTAGCATCCATCAAAGGCTCAGGCTTTCCAAGTAAGGATGCGTCATGGCTCACCCTTTTGTGCCAAAAGTCGAGAGAATTGTTATTCAGTTACTGCAGAGAATTTAGGTCCTTCAGCATCTGCAGTACATAAGAGAAGATTCAGAGACATCTCAAAGTGTTAATGGCAAGGTCAAAAATCACTTTTGAATGCTTGTGATCTTTGAGCCCTCAAGTCACACTGCCAAAGAAACCATAATGCTGTTGTGGAAAATATTGCCCCCCAGGCTCGGGAGTACTTCAGAAAACCATTGTCATTTAATGCAGTCCATCACTGCATCCAGAAATGCAACTTAAAACTTTGTTACACAAAGAGGAAGACATACATCAACTCCATGCAGAAACACGGCCATGTTTTTTGGATCCAAGCTCTCAGATGGACTGAAATGTGGAACTGTGTGATATGGTCAAATGAGGGCACATTTCACCTCGTTTTCAGAAAAAATGAATGTCTCCATGCCAAAGATGAAAACAACCATCCAGATTGTTATCGGCAAAAGGTGCAAAAAGCCAGCATCTGTGATGGTATGGGGGTGCATCAGTGCCTGTGGCATGGCTGAGTTATCTCAATGTACTATTGACTCTAGTTGTATATTACGATTTTAGAGAGACGATATGCTGCCATCAGGGTGATGTCTCTTCACAACGTCCATGCTTATTTGAACAGGACAATGCCAGACCACATTCTGCATGGGCTACAACAGCATGACCAGTTCAGATGTGTCTCCTGTTGAAACTGTATGACACATGATGAAGAGGAGAATCGAGACAATGGACCCTGGACTGTTAAGCAGCTGATGTGTTATGTGAAGAAAGAATGAACAAGATTTCTAGTCGCTAAATCACTACAATTAGTATCCCCAGTTTCAAAATTGTTAAACCGTGAGGGGACACAAGCCCCTCTCACCATTGAGGATTACATTAGGAAGGGCATCCAGCGCAAAACCTCTACCAAATTACCAATGTGGATTAATTCGCTGTGGCAACCCCTTGGGCAGAATACAGGGGAACAGCCGAAGGTACACTAAAGGAAAGGTGATGTGACACAATGGTAAACGTGCGTCGGTCTCAACTTTTCTTGCATATATATCAGCCATCAAATTCTAAATGTGTGTATATTTACAAAATACAAAAAAGTTAGTAAAACCACAGGGTGAGAGCGTCACCAGCCTTAATATTTAACTGAACCATCTTGTTGACTGTCTGCTGCAGGTATCGAAGTGTGGAACCCAGCATTCGATGTGACCCCTCACCAGCTCATCACAGGAGGCATCATCACAGAGCTGGGAGTCTTCCTCCCCTCTGAGCTCCAGGCGGCACTCACTGGCCGTCTCACTGCCCTCTAGAGCTGCTCAGCCCCTCCTGCTGGTCTGTGTGCACCACTGCACGTTTACGTCACACTGAAAGACACTTTCTCATCGTCACAGATCATGCACAGTTGTATTTGTAATAGAATTTTTTTCGATACACTGTCACTGTTGCACGGCAGTGGTGCACACAGAAGAAAAAAATCTTCTGTTTCTCACCTTTCCACGTACACAACTCCATACAATTTGACTGCAGGGAGTTTACCAGACACACGTGCGGTCTCCCCTTTTTTGCCTCCCCTTTTTTTCTAAATCCCTCTTCTCTTGTTTCCTTTCACCTCCCAAGCTTTCCATGCCATCTTTCATTACCTCTTTCTGCCTCTCTCTCTTTCCAAATGGCTTCTGCACCAACAAAAAGAGCTCAGCTGGACTCAAACTCAAAACATTTTGGCAAACTGACCTAAATGAGACATCATGGAAGTCATATTTTAGAGCTTCTTCAAAAAACTTTAAAAGAAAGGTCTAAATGGCACGACTGATTCTTTAATTTCAAAGTGATGGTTTCTAAAATGCTGCTACCCACTTGTAAATATACATATCCTTGCTGGTAGTGTGTACATATGTAGAAAACTAACCCATGTTAGTAAAATGCACCGCTATTTTAGTCAAGAAAGCGGTAATGTAAAAATACATTTCCCATCTAAAATGTTATATTAACATTTGATTTCTTTTGCTCAGCGTAGAAACTTTTTGTAATGGACAAATCTAAATTTTTAGCTCATAGACTTTAACAAGTGGACATTGTCATTAATATGAAAAACAGTATTTCTCCCTTTTTAACTCACGCATCAAAAATTTGAACAAGTGGAATCAGTCTTGCTAGTCAGCTGAAGCCTTTAACACACATGGCTGCATGTATACCTCCTCATTTGCATCGTCCTGTTCCCTGTCGTATTGTATCATACCACACATGTACTCTCATAGTAGACTTGTATAAACCAAGTTAGTCACAACATTAAAACCACCTGCAGACATGGGACTTCTTGGATCAGTCTTGTTTCGATGCACCACAAGGCTGCTCAGTTGGACTATGAACTGGGGAGTGTGGAGGCTGGTCAACACTTTGGGGTCCTTGTCATGTTCCTTGAGCAGTTCATGAGAAGTTTTTTGAAGTGTTTGGGGGACATATTGTCCTGCTGGGGGAGGCTGCTGCCATCAGGGAGTGCCATTACCATAGCTCACACAGATCACCCTACTCTGTATGGACAAACATAGAAAAAGAGAAGTTAAAGGAGTAGTTTGTACCAGAAATTAAACTTTGGTTTTGGCTTGTGCATAACAGTCATGATGATTCCCATCTTTGTGCAACCATAACCTACCCAATTTTTTCCTGCTTTGAAAAAAATCTCATTCTCCTGTTCTTTATGGTACCCTGTAACCCCACCACAAGGGATGTGCAACTAGATCAGCTCCAGAAAAATACAAGAAAAATAAGCAATTTCCACCCTAGGATTAATAAAGGATTCTTATTCCGAACAAGTTACATGCATAATTCAAACTTTTTTAGACAGCTGTACACATGACAGATATTGAAGATATCCCAGAAGTTGAAGACCAAAAGGAGAGTAAAAATTGAACTTTCATTCTTCAGTTGAGCACAAGCCCAACTCCAAACTAATGGCTAGTTTGCTTTTTGGCCACAAAGTGTATCTGCCTTAATGGCTTTTTAAGGCAAACACCAGCACCATGTTTCAAAGTGTTTCGTAAGTGAAATCCAAGAATTGACCATTGCACTGTAGAAACTCTAGAGACAACCACAAACTTACTGTGGGGGGTGAGCAGTAGCTGACTTTGTCTTTTTTTTGGGGATGTCAACTACTCCTTTATGATGGAGGGGGATCTGTCTGTGGAAAGCACTGCGTCACATACAGTGACACCACCACTTATCAGAATGTAATAATTCACTTAGATGAACGCTGTTTTAATTCGGGGCCAGAAGTCAGACACTCGGCCGCTTCTTGCCTTTATGCTCACTTTCGAATGTGTTTTGACTGTTTTGGATTAATTCCTCCTCGTAAATGGAAACATGACAGTCTTTCATACTACTCCATGAAATCTCAGCTGTGAACAGCTAAAGAGGTCAATATTAAGAAGTACACAAAGATTTTCTGCGTAGTCATTGTTTGACATTTCTTTTCTGTCCTGATGAAAGAACAGGCCCAGAAAGACAAACCGATATTGTAATACGGTGAAATACCAGATTCATCTAACACAGAAACTGTTTATACAATAAAAGAATTAAGATCTTGAAACATACCATCTTTTTAAAGGAACATATTATGCTTATTTCCAGATCCATATTTTTATTCTTGGGCTCTAGTAGAGTAGATTTGCATGATTCACAGTTCAAAAAAGTTCTTTCATCCACTATCTGAAATAAGCCATTTAGCTCCTGTCCATGGAAGGCCACCCTCCCTTTAAGCAATCCCTTTATGAGTATCTGCCATTGTAACAGTTTATGTATATACTATTTGTGACAGAAAATATTTTCACACAAAATACTAGTTGTACCTTTGCAACCAATATTTGGACTTTTGGGTAAAAAACACTCAACAAAGTCGCCTTGAGTAGTTTCATACACCAAATTGCTAATTGATAAATCAAGGAATAATAAGCAGTTGACTGATGCAAGCCTATGTTTAAGGCCTTGTATCACAGGGTTTGTGTGTGACTGAAGTGTACTGAATTGTGAGGCTACAGTGCATTTCTTGTTGCAAGAGGCTTAATTGAAAATGCCCCAGACATCTCTATTTGTATGGTGACACACCTAATCACTTTACTGAATGTCACAGGGTCCACACCGTTTGCAACCAGAGTCCATCCTTCAGGCGAATTCATATCATGTAGCCAGACTGCATAAAAGCTGAGGTAGGCAGAATATTTTAATTCAGTTAGTCTGAGAGCACCTCTGCACCTTCTTTGGCTGTTTTTTAGGCTTCAGTAATTTGCCCATGACTTTGGCCGATCACAGAGCTTTTCAGAGAGAGGATCTTTTTACAGATGGAGACTCTTGTGTACATCCATTCAGATGGTGGAAAGTTGAATTCAGTGACAGAAAAGTGTTTCCAGCTGCCTACCCTCCATTTTTGGGTCTTGTTTCTTCTGTACTTAGGCCATGGCCATTAAAGGCAATGTTTAGCTACATACAAACTGGATGATACGTTAAAATCTTGGACTTACTCACTGGCTGTTGCCTCTGGTCTAGTGCCCATTGGTAGAACAGAAGTGGAAGTGGGGCAATCTGTATTTTTTAAATTCAAGTGTATTTTTTTTTGCCTTTTTAACCATTTCTGCCCTCTGAAGCTTTAAATCTGGATAAAATTTTTAGTAAAGATATGTGCTAAAGCAGCTCCTGTGACAGCTATTTGATTTGAATATCCTCCAGATCAGAAAGTCCTATCACACTGCTTCACACAGTGTTTCCACCGTTTAAGTGAGTGCATTTATATGTGCACTAGTATCCTCATTAAGTGTGCGCATATAAAACATTATATGGGCATCCCAGTCGATACCAGGAACCTATAAAACTCCTGACTCCGCTCCCATATTTGCCAGTGCTTTGTAGTCTATCAGTATCAGCAGAGTGTAGATGGCCAGAAATTGCTGAGGTAACTCTGTTGCTGCATAAATGAGTGACTGCAATTTTGAACAGAAACGCCATACTGTAATTATACAGGGTTATGAATAACATCCCATCTGTAAAAGGTTGAAAAGTGATGCTCCAGACCAGGATACTAATGTGTATTAGAGACTCAATTAGAGAGATGTCAGAGGCCTGGCCACAGCCACCTCCACCTCACACACTGTCTACCCTTGTGGATTTTGGCGTTGATTTTAAATGAGCGACGAATGCACAACTTCACTTTTCAACTCTTCAGGACCACAGGGAGGTTCTGGAAAAAAAAAAAAACTCTTTAAAAAAGCTTTATGTCAATAATTACTATTATCTATATCTTAAAAAAAATAATGTAAGCTCACTTCTTCACACTTATCCTCTTCCTCATCAATCATCACCTCTCTCACCCATCAAACCTCAACTCACAAAGATGCTGGTAGGTCACACAAGCATAAAAAAACTTGTGTATTTAAATTTTCTTAATTTGTTTTGTACAGTTTCAGACTTCATGTTTTTGGGGGGCAATTTTAGATAATGTTCCCGACATATGTAGCAACGTTGTGGCCGTTAGACACGCCGCCTTTTATTTCTTTTCAAGAGGTACAAGATTTTTGTTAGTCTGTACATCATGATTATAACTGTTCTGCTGTGGTTTGTTGGTTTTTATCATGATTTCATTGTAATTCCTAGTGACTAGGCCATTAGTGCACCACACTGGGGAGGCCTCCTCAACCATACGCACTACCTCTCCGTCTGCCTGCACGGACTCGTACACTGAAATGCATGAACACAAGCACTTAACGCACCAGGCTCCAGCAGAGCACATTGACAAGAAATATGGACTAAAATTCTCACTGTTTGTATCTCAAATCCAAAGTGACAAATAATTTGTGGCAGTGCTTTTAGTTTTAGCCAGAGTAGCCTACATTAAGGCTTGTACATCACTTTAGGTTGCAGTTGAGTTATTTCTGCATTATGCTATGTTTTTAAATCACGCTTTGAGAGCAGCAGCAGCAATACAGTACTGTATTTAAAAAGATATCACACCATCTTCTCCTTGAGAAAGCCCAACACATGGCTGATGATGAGGTGCCAAAAATCAGCGCCGCTTGCCACGTAGTTTTCCATGTTGATTTGATTATTCAGAACAGGTGCTTGTGCATTATAAACCAATTGGTGTGGCCTGCATTTACCATGGAAGGAGTGTTGTTCAGATGGCCTCTTTAAGTGCAAGTATGTTATGGTTATTGTTGATAATCACCTGATCTCGGTTTAATTTTGTAACATGTGGAAATGGTTCAGAACTGGATTTTTTTTTATATATATACGTATATGAATATAATGCTGTAAAGTGCAGTCATGAATTAAGAGATTTCTCTTTCACATCAATAAAATAAAAAGAATAAAACCACAGCTAAACGAGTTGTTTTTGTCTGTCTTACACATAATGTGAAGAAAATTCCATTGAAACAGGTTGACAAATTTTGACAAATCAATATTTGATTCTCTTTGAAGTTGCTCTCTACTTGAACAAGAAAAATTAGCTCATTTATTGAACAAAATATCATTAGGTATAATATTATACACCTTTGGCCTCAGAAGCAGTGATTGCTTGCAGTGGCTAGCACTGGTGCCTCACAGCAAAAAGGTTACTTGTTCGCCTCCCCCAAGAAGACTGCATTTAAACTGAAGGTTTACTCTGGGTGCTCCTGTTTCCTTCTCCAGTCCAAAGACATGATTATTAGGTTAAATAGGAATTCTATTTGAGTGGATGTAAGCTGGCATTTGTGGAGGATTTTCCTCACCGTGAACAATTTGCTTCAAATAATTTACACATTTTTATATCCCCTGCTAGACTGAATGGGCATCTTCAACCTTTTTCTGCATTGGTGGAGTCTTTAGGGTTTAAATAAGATGGGTTCCACCTGTTCTCAACTAAGTGGACTTCTCCAAAAGGATGATGATCCTTAGCACACAAAACTACTGAGGAGTTACTCAAAAAGAAGAAATCATGTTTTAATGGTTACAGGTTATATTGAAAATATTACAACATAAAAATCAGCCTGAATCAAGATTTAAATTAGTCTGCATCTTGCCAATTGCCAGTACTCTACTCTCTGGGTACAGTACAGAGCAGAGTCCTTGCAGTCATTCGCAGCAATATTCCTAAGCATAATGTCACCTCCTATTGGTTGATTTTTCTGAGTTGTTTTGTTATATTTTTTGGACATTGCTGGCCAGTTTTTGCTAATGTGTGGCCGCGTCAAACTACTTTAGAATCCCATTAAAATGAGTTCATGCAAGAAATCACTCAGGCGTCCTGAAACTTTATGGCTTTTACCTAAGGTAAATTAGGTTGGCCTTTCTAATTTAATGGATTTGAATGTGTGATGAAAATGTAAGGTTGGACTGATGCCTCTACCACCTAAGAGAGCTGAAGAAGTTTTGTGTCTCTCATGATGCTATGTTTGACGAATACCAAACACTGCACGTCACCACAAGCAGACCATCTTCACCATGAAGCATGCGGGTGGCAGCATCACCAGGGCCTTACGCTTCTCAGCATAAGGCCCTGGAAGGCTTGTAAAGGTAGAGGGGAACATGAATGCAGAAAAATATAGCCAAATCCTGGAGGATAATCTGACCTGGTCTTCAAGAAAATTACGGTTTGGCAGAAGATTTATTTTCCAACAAGACAACACCAAACATGCAGCAAAACCTACACAGAAATGGTTCAAAGACAACAACATGAATCTTCTGGATTGGCCAAGTCAAAGCCCAGATCACAATCAAATCAAGAATTTGTGACTGAATTTGAAAAGAGCTGTTCACACCTAATCCTTGAGCACCCTGACAGTTTGAACTGTTTTGTAAGGAAGAAAGGAGGAAAATTGTAGTGTCCAGATGTGCCAGCCTGATTAAGACATACATCCACACAGGCTCAGTGCTGTGATTGCAGCCAAAGGTGCATCTACTAAACACCAACCTAAAGAGGGTGAACATTTATGCAAACATTTATTTTACCTTATATATTTTTAATTGACATTATTTTGTAAAAATCTGTTTTAACTTTGATATGATTTTTTTTTTTTTTTTTTTTTTTCATTCTTTTTAAATAA
>VUQH01043755.1:0-14432 GCA_015106775.1 Etroplus canarensis | reverse complement strand
CAACTGCCAACGCTTCCGTGAAGAGAGATGTAACATCGTACGAGACCATAGTTTCATCTGCCTCCATAATCACATCTCTCACCTTCGACAAAATCCCAGGTGTTCTGGATGTGGTGTTCAGATCTGCCTACCAGTGGGTTGAGGATCGAAGCCAGAAACTTAGAGATCATATAGGTGACTGAGTTGATCATGCAGACAATTTATTTATATTTTTACTCTGCTGTATGTATATGTATCAGCCCAATGGCGAGTCTGTATGTTCTGTATGTACCTTTCGACTGCTCCCTTGTATTCTCCACCAAGGGGTCGCCACAGCAGATTAATCCACATTGGTAATTTGGCAGAGGTTTTACACCGGATGCCCTTCCTGATGCAACACTCCATGGTGAGAGGGGCTTGTGTCCCCACCTGGAATCGAACCAGGGACCTTTCGCTTGTAAGGCGAATGCGCAAACCACTACGCTTCTATTCTATTCTAAACCAGAACAGTCGCCTCCTACTGGACACTTGCCTGAAGCGACTGCTGTATTTTATGTACTATTTGTGCTTGATCCACATCTGGGGAATTGAGCCTTTATTTCACTTTTCTACAGTTTACAAGAAAATTTCTTATTTCTCATATCTATTTACATGTTGAAGGGGAATTTTGCAATCTTTATTTCTTTATTTTACTTTCTGTCTACAGCATTTTTAGGGACTTGCACACTTTAAATACATGTCTGAGACATAATGTACTTCTCAGGTACAATTACTAGATGCAGATTCCTGTCATACGTATTTTTAAAATCTTCTGCTAGGCTCTTGAGCTTTTTTCTGGCTTCCCTACCCTGTGTGCTACAGTAAGACCATTGGCAAAATGTTTAAAAACGGTTTACAAATATGTAGTTTATTTTTCAGAAGTATTAGGTTGTTGAGGGCTTTCACAGCCATGTGGCTCATTGATCTGTTTTTATTATTTGCTGGACCACATTAGAGCCCTGTGGCACAGAGGAAAAGAGATATCAGGGTGTGGATACGCTCTGTACTTTTGAGGATGACCACATCATTGTTGCTGTTGGTCATTTCATGGGATTTGTTGATAATGAAATATATATATATAATAGCAAAGGAAAGGGACAGGCAGAAAAATGAAAAGTACAGACTAAAGAAAGGAAGGAAGTAAAGTGATGAGTGAGAGGGGGGAGCGAGCCAGTGCAATACATGAGTCAGTGACACACAGAGAGTGCATTAGTAACAGAGAGAGTGACGAGGTGGATGGGTGCACCCTGAAAGAGGTCAGGCAGAAAATAGAGGAGATTCGGAGCTCTTTATGCTCTAAACTCCAGACTAAACTTTTCCTGTATGATTTTCCGGGAACAGAACTACATCCAGCCTTTTTCCGGACTCTTCGGTTTGAGATCTGATGGCTCTGCTCTCAACCTGAAGCCCTGCTGGAGCAGGGTGTTTAAAAGCCAGGCTCTCTTTCTGGACTCTGTCAGCACCGGGTCTGATCTGGATTCTTTGATGGCACCAGGTCTTTTCAGAGCGACAACGAGGCTGTTAATCCTTTAGCTGATCTGGTGCTTTTACCAGAGGTTGTTGGGGGACTCTCCTTGTACCAGAAAATCTTTGTGGATGCTCTGCCAGACTTTTACTAGAAACGTCACTGGTACCAGCGTCTTTCTGGTGTCCCTGCTGGCTACAGGTACTACTTGGACAGTAGAATCACACTTTTATGCGGCTGAATTCTTCCTGGACTCTGTCTGTCTGTACTAAAAACAGTGCCAGAATCTCTCTAGACTGCGAGTATCTCAAATACTTCTAGGGACCCCTTTGGCCCCCTCTTATAGTACACCATACTTGTTTATATTCTTCTGCCAGCTCCACACAGTCTCTGTGGCTCCTCTGCTGCTCCCAAAATCTCTCTGGATGTTATACTAATTCCAGGCTCCTCCGTTCAGACTCCCTGTGTTCTCCACTAGTGTGAAAATATTTATGGACACTCTCTCGGTGCTGGGAATAGACCAGATTGTGTGCTGGGCTTTGGGGTGAACAGTATGGTGGCGGGGCAGGGGCCCCTCAGCCTGCTGGTGCAGCGGTTTAACTCTGGATGTTCTGTGGAGAAAAGCAACATGGGGAAACAGCTGGAGGTAAGATGGGGGAGTTACCCTTCACTACAGCCTGACTGAATTTAGTCATTTTATTTTTGGGATGTGAATTTAAGTGAGTTAGTCGCGTTGTATTTTCACCAAGCTGCATTTTTCTTACGTTGTTATAAGGATTTGTCGTTTTCAACTTGTACAAAAATAGCAGCCTGTGGCGATGAAGCTACTGCCGAAGTACCAAAAACTGCAGTTCCTCTAATGGCCACGAGAGGCTGTCTCCAAAAGTCAGTCTATATAAACTGCCATGTTAAAATGCCCAACTTTCCAGCAGAGACCCAAAATGTATTTTGTACCGAAATAAAATAAATTTGGGGTCTCTGTAGCTAATTTCATTGCATTTACATTTTTATAAGGTTTAAAGTTTGCATTATTAACGTTGTGGGCACTTTGTGTGGCGCTGCAGCCTTTTCGACAATGTCTACTAGAATTACTCTAAAGGATTGGGATGCCTACATGTTACACCTACAGACACTGACGTTGGAGGAGAGGACCTGGCACTCAATCTCTGTTCTAGTTCGTCCCAAAGGTGTTGGATGGGGTTGAGGTCAGGGCTCTGTGCAGGCCGGTCAAGTTCTTCTGGGCACAATCATGCTGGAACAGAAAATGGCCTTCCTTAAGCTGTTCCCACAAAGTTGGAAGCGTAGAATTTTTGCAAAATATCTTGGTAGGCTGAAGCATTAAGATTTCCCTTCACTGCAACTGAGGGGCCAGGGCAGCCCCTGAAAAACAACCGTATGACATTATCCCTCTTCCACGAAACATTACAGTTGGCAGGTTAGACAGGTAACATCCTTCTGGCAATCGCCAAACCCAGACCTGTGCGTCCGACACTTGGCATCATGCTTGGTGCTGTAAGACTCTGCATGCCTCCAGTTGCTCAGCCATGGAAGCTCATGCCATGAAGCTCCCAGCATACAGTTTTTGTGCTGATGTTAATGCCAGAGAATGTTTGGAACTCTGTAGTTACTGAGTTAGCAGAGTGTTGGAGACTTTAAAGCACTATATGCCTCAGCTCTCAGTGACCCCGCTCTGTCACATTATGTGGTCTGCCACTTGGTGGCAGAGTGGCTCTGGTTCCTAAACGCGTCCTCGTTTCATAATACCACTTACAGCTGGGGTAGGTATTATATTTTTGGGTTGTCCGTCTATCCTTGTGTCTGTCCCTCCATTACACACCTTGTTATCACTACAGGAGCGGACTTATTGGCTGGATCTTATCCAAACGTTGTGTGGTTAATACCTATGATGGGTAGCACATCTGATAAAATTTACGAGATTGTGGGGATAAAGATTAAGGTCACATGGGGTCAAATTTAAGATGGAAAGTTTTTGGCATTTCAGCTACGTGACACGAAGGGAAAACTGTGTTTAACAGCGGTTAAGAAGAAGAAATTCTCTGCATTTAAGGATTCTAAAAGTCTACAGCTTTCATATCATAAGTTTGTATACATGTTAGTTATCACTGAAGACTATGAAAATGTGATTTTGAATGTAAAACAAGCAACTGAACAAATGTTGCTTTTCAGAGAGTCAATCTTGACCTGAAGCTGAGTCGGCCTGCTGTGAGTGTGCTGTAATGAGATAGCCAGACAGCTGTTGACCAACTGTACCGAATTGATCGTTGTCAGACTGAATCAGCTGAAGCATCATCACACACAGAAAACCCATTACAGTACGTCTGATGGAAAGTTCTCGAATGTGAAGCAAATAAACCAATAATTTATTATCCTGTCAGAGCTCGAAAGCTTCATAAATAACTATCTGTATCTGGGCGCTTAACATCCTCTCAGAAGTGACACAGACTTTAAACTTTGATGAATTCAGTGAACATGTTAGCGACTCGTCATTGACTCATCACTTTTTGGAAATCACTGTAAACTCTGGAAAATCTATTTTCAGACTTGAATCCAAAAGTGAAAAAAAACTTTCTCAGTGGTGACTTTATTTTTAGTCACCCGGTTCCTGACTGTGTGCGCTGGTGGTTCCTGTGTTGCAGTGGGTCAGATGAGTGTTGGGCTGTTGGGCAGAGCTGCACACAAACACGCTGATTTACTGAAAGTCTTCATCCAGGACAAGCAATCTTTGCAAACACTTTCCACTGCAGAGACTCGGGGCAGGCGCTAGGTGTCGCCATTGTTTACAGGATAATGTCCTCGTCAGGCCTGTGAGTCTGTTTGCAGACCTACCCTTCCACCAGTCCATCTGTTGCTAGCCTTTTTAGTTCAGATTTATTATAAGTAAACAAAAAGTTGCCATTTTGCAGCATATTAAATATTTCTCTTTTTTATATTAATATCATAACAGACACTGGGCCGTTTTTCTGTTTAAGGAGAGAGGACGCATCACTTCCAGGTGTTGTGGGTATAGATGCTGTTACTAATAAATGCTGGAGCCGGAGACGCTGCAGTTAGATGCGTGTGCCATAGAAGAAATTGTTATGGGTTAAGTCTAATAGCTTATTCTTCTTTTTCTGTTGGGGGGTTCACAACAGCAGATTGTATATCTCCAGCTCACCATAGCTTTCATCTTCTCCCATTAGACCAGCAGAAGAAGATCCTTTAGTACATCCATGAACCTTCTCTGTGGTCGTCTTCTTTTCCACCATCCGTCCAGTATATCCACTGTCCCTTCCTCTGCATATGTCCAAACCATCTCAACCTTGCCTCTCTGGCTTCATCTCCAAATCGTTAATGAGTCGTCCCTCTGATGTACTCCTTCCTAATCCTGTCCATCCTGGTCACTCCCGTTGAAAATCTTAGGATAACTCTATTATGGTAAAGTCTGTTGAGCCTACTGGCTCATCAGGCCGGAGCTCAGTCCGGTTTCTGTAGCGTGAAGCGACTCAGGAGTTAAACTCCTCCTGGATGGAACGCCAATCCATCGCAGGTTAGCGTCCCAGTATTTGCTGGTACCCATTTTTACTGCTGGGCGGACAGAGGCACGGTGGAGCTCTGACCAGGATTCGAGCTCACGATCTCTCGGTCATGAGCTCGGCACCTTAACCATTACACCCCCCGCAGAGCTTTGGAATGTCCTTCAAGAGGCCTGGAGAACTATTCCTGAAGGTTGCTTAAAGAAATCACAAGAACCCTTACTTCAGAGTTCAGGCTGTGTTAAAGAAATAAAGTGTTCAAGACAAACATTCACTTTCAAGCTCATTAGAATTGTACAAACTGTTTTTGTCTTATGTACCGTGCCTTCAGACGCTCTTTTGTATCCCGCACAGTGCTGTACTCTTGCCTCTAGCGGGAATTAAAGTTGCCGATTGCCTGATCTGACGCCGTGACCAGAAACAGCAGTTCTGTTTAGTCTGAATGTGAAATAAGTCCGTGTAATGTGTGTGATAAAGTCTGGCACTGAGGGGAAAGACTCTGAGTCACGCTATTGTTTCATATGTCAACAAAACAGAGCCAACTTTCCCAGAATCTGTTTGAACATTTGCACATAAGCAGTTTTTTCAAAGCCTCAGATTGGCTGATATGAAGCAAGAAAAATGTCAGCTGGTACTGTTATTTGGCTGATAAATTGGGGCCTTTACCAGCCCTTGCTATCATGTCAGCCTTCAGATTGTTTGCATGTGTCACATGTGTCCGTTTTGGTGTGATAATGTGAGTATGTTTTGGCTCTGCTCGCCCCTCCAGGAGCCCAGCACCAAACGCAGTAAGCCTGTATCCCGGGTGACATCTCTGGCCAGTCTGCTGCCGCCCGTCAAGACAGCGCCGCTGAAGAGGATTGGTCAGACGCTGCAGGTGAACCACTAATCAGACGTCATTATTATCAGTTTGTTTAGCATGAAGTCTGTTAAGATGAGAAATGAGAGTAGGAGGTGTTTTTTTTTTCCGTGTTCTTTCCGATGTTTGTTTTTCTTTACGGGAGAGTTCGCTGTTACTGAACTTAGATCCAAGTTACATGACTTAAACTTTGTTTCAGTTTAGCATGGAGGAAGCCTTAAATGCTTAAAGCCTTCTTTGCTATTGAAATGGATCCTGTCAAGATCATAAACTGCATTTAAAAGTTGGATCTAGCTTAAAGTTTGAAAAGAGACGCCCATGTGCGAGGGCCTGAAATTTGGATTCTTTGTAATGACCAGCAGGGGGAGACTCTTCTGGTTTTAGTAAGAAGTCTGCTTGTGTTGAAGTATATGGGGAAAATACAGTTTTGCTCACTTGCTTATTTTATGATTTCAGTGGTTAAAGTCGTTTACTTTTTAAATGAAAATACTCTCCAAGAATCTTGAGCCACCCCTCATTTCTTTACATTTTGCTTAGAAAATGCAAAATGTGTGCTAAAATGTATTGAAAAATGTGCTGACATAAACAGAAATACAGTCCATAAGTCAAAAACAGAGTTTGTATGATTCTAACCAGCTTGAAAGTCAGTATTTAGTATGAGCACCTTTACTCTTCAACACAGCATTCTTTCAAAATTAAAGCGATAGCATTTGAAGTACTTTCAAAGGAGCAGTACGGGATATCAGAAATCAGAAATTTTATTGTCATTGTGCAAAAGTGCAACAAATGTGTATGTTCGTGCATTCGTATCGTGCTGACAGGGCAGAAAGACTTTGTATTGAATTTTGAAGAGCTTCGTCTCTGTCTCTGCAGCGCACCATCAGTTTTCGTAATGAGAGCCGAGTGGAGAGTGGTGCTCCTCCTCCTCCTCCTCCTCCTCCTTCTTCCTCCTCGGCGATAAAGACACGTGTTATCTCGGCGACAGTCTCCAGTCCTTCATCCTCCATGACCGCCCCGAGGGGTTCCACAGCAGCTCCCCCAGCGTCTAAGCGCCGGGACAGCAAGCTGTGGAGCGAGACATTTGACGTCCGGCTGGGAGCGGCGCAGCCCCTGAGCCCAAAAGAGATAAAACGACAAGAGGTGGAAAACTTGGCCTTATTTTGAAATCAAAAGTGATCATATTGGTTGAGCGTGAAACCAAGCTTGGTTAGCATTGATGAACTATAACAGGTGCAACACACAAACACACGACAGCTAGAAAAATACAGGATTTTTACTCCCCAAAACTGGAGCGCAGACTTCGTGGACGGGACGCTCCATATTTGTCAGATAAGCCTTTTTAAAATTCTCCAAAAGACACTAACAGTGCAAACGTGGTCAAAAGATCCAGGTCGGTGACTCCGGTTAGCTGTGGTGAGCTCGAGCAGTGACCAGCCTTACCAGTGCAAACTCAGAGTGGGTTATAATGAAAATCACCCCACTCTGAGTTGTTATGAAGTTGGAAATTAACCATAGAGACCAAAATCATTTTATACCAGGCTGTAAATATGATAAATTCTGCTGTCAGGTTGTACCTTTTATGATGGGAGTGTTTGAGGACTGACTTACCTTTGGAGCCAGCCTCGAGCGGCCCCTCCAGTCTCTGAAGTTTCAGCCCGATCCAAACTAATATGGAAGATGATCTACTGCACTTTATTCCTAAACTCGCTCTCCTCCTCTGTAGGCCATATTTGAGCTGGCTCAGGGCGAGCAGGACTTGGTGGAGGATCTCAAGTTAGCCAAGAAGGTGAACAAAGGCTTTTATTTTCGTCACGACAAACCCACCTTCCTTCCTGCAGTTTCAGTATTGTCGTCTGTATGCATTTATTGTGCGTGTGCTTCAGGCCTACCGTGACCCGATGCTGAAGCTGTCCATCATGACTGAGCAGGAACTGAACCAGATCTTTGGTACTCTGGATTCCCTGATACCGCTGCATGAAGGTAGGAAGTGCGAACATTCTAACCAAATTATCTGCCGTTGTGTTTTCACAGAAAATATTTGCATCTCAGTCTGCGTCAGTGTCACTGACCATGATTATAAGGCTGGTATTTCCTTTCCTATTGCTAGTTTCATCTCTTATGTTCTTGATTAGCCAGCAAGATTATTATAAAACTAAGCATGAAAAGCATTTTAGTTAACAAAGCCAGCCTGAGGAAGCTTTGCTGAGAAAATGGATGGATGGGCTTTCTCCAAAAGCTAAATCCTCTCAGTTTGAAAACCAGTCACCAGACCCTTCTTCATAACTCTTTGCCTGGATCAGGGATCTTGAACCTGTGGCACTTTTCTTTTGCCCGTGTCCTGTGACTCCCGGTAGCTTTGACAAAAAACTAGATGAATATGAGAATAAACAATGCAAATAACATTTTCATGATTAATAATCATTGCTGTTAGAGATTTTTTACATTCTCCTTTGATAAAAATGTGCCACTTATACATCAGATTTAAAAAATGGTTCAATATGTGCATCATAGTCTGTGTCTAATACCTGGCACCTTATCCTCTTAATTTTGCTGAACTTTAATAGCGGTGGCTAGCATGGATGGCTGTGAGACTGCAGAGACTGCTGGCTTACTGGTATGCTTGATTTGCAGCTGGATTTTAGTCCAAATTAGACTGAAATTGGCCTTTTTTAACTGTTGCCATTTTTAAAGCTGCTAGGCTCTTATGTGTTGCAATTGGAATCAAAGTGGCGTGATTTTAATTGAAATACTTTACACACAGACAAAGTGGCCTGCATAGCTTCAAAGCTGCTGTATTTCAAACATGTTAATAGATATTATTTTCCTCCATTTTACATTTGTTTGATTTTGTTTCTAATAAAAAGAAAAAAGGCAACAGTTTGTAACATTTTATTTCCATAATTTCATAAATGTAACAAAACACGGTGTTACTGTCATAAAAATTCAACTATAACTTGTTTTAAAGATTTTAATCTACACCCAGTGAGTGATTTTGATTGGCTCAGATATGTTTTTAAGCGCCACACAGATTTTTTTAGGTCAAACATTGCTCAGAAATGCCTCTTTCTCTTAGGCAGCCTCATCCCCAGGATTAATAAAGGATTCTGATTCTGTTCGTAAAGGTTGCCGACCCCTGGCCTGGGTGCACGGAGCTCAACAAGTCTGTTCTGTCATTCAGATGTTGCAGCAACATGCAGGTTTCTGTAAATGTGCTGCCATGAACCCATAAGGAACATCAGCAAAAAATGACACCCATGTCTGAAAAGTACCTTCAGTGTATCCCTTGTATTTCCTCAAGCCGTCGCCACAGCGGATGAATCTGCACTGGTACTTTTTTCTCAGGGGACACAAACCCCTCTCACCATGGAGGGTTGCGTCAGGAAGGGCATTCAGTGTAAAGCCGAATTACCAAACAGTCCGCTGTGGCGACCACTTGGTGGAGAATACAAGGGAACAGCTGAAAGGTACCTTTTTTTAATGCCGGATTGCTCCAAAAATGTAACCATGCAGTATTTGCAGCTTGACTTCTTCAATATGCCTGATAGTGATTTGGTGTTCAGGTGAGGCAGCCAAAAGCTAAACTGTGGTGTTGAAATTAAGCTGAATACTTATTATGAGTGGTTATTGAGCCTGTAAACCTTTGCGCCCCCCCCCCTCAGACCTGCTGAGTCGCCTCCGAGACGCCAGAAAACCCGACGGGTCCACAGAACACGTAGGACACATCTTAACTGCCTGGGTGAGTGTTTTTCTCATCACCAGCCTGCAGAATCCAGATGTTAGATCTTTACAAGTTATTTATAACCACATGTGTGTTCGTGTGTCCCTGCAGCTGCCCTGCCTCTCTGCCTACACGCCATACTGCAGTAACCAGGTGAAAGCCAAGGCCTTGTTGGACCAGAAGAAGCAGGATCGACGGGTCCAGGACTTCTTGCAGCGCTGTCTCCAGTCACCCTTTAGCAGAAAGTTGGACCTGTGGAACTTCCTGGACATCCCCCGCAGCCGATTGGTGAAGTACCCACTGCTACTCAGGGAGATCCTGAAGCACACGGCTAATGACCACCCGGACCGGCAGCACCTAGATGAGGCGGTGAGGAAAACTAACCCTGCAGTACTTATTACTACAGGTCTGTTTCAGCTTTTTTGTTGATTAGAAGTCCAAAATAAGTGATGATCAGCTTTCTAGATTAAAATTGGGTTCAGTTTGGTTCAAAAGTGAAAGTTCAGTAGGCATCACCTGGTTTAAAGTATGCTAAAACATACAAAAAACATACATAAAATACAGTATTTAGAGCAAAGCAGACAGCACCACGTTTGGTTAAAACCAAACACGGCATATCGGCGCAAACACCTCATGCCAACTGTCAAGCACAGAGGTGGAGGGGTGATGATTTGGGCTTGTTTTGCGGCCACAGGAAATGGCCACCTTGCAGTAACAGAGTTGATCATCATCTCCTCTGTATATCTGAGTATTCTGGAGTCAAACGGGAGCTAAAGCTGAGCCCAAACTGGGTCATGTAGCATCTCAGAGATCCCAAACACAGCAGCAAATCTACAACAGAATGGCTGAAAAATAAAAGCATTAAAGTGTTTTAATGGCCCGGTCAAAGCCCAGACCTCGGGCTGATTGAAATGCTGTGGCAGGACCTTAAGAGAGCTGTGCCTACAAACCTCCATCCACTGAAGCAACTTTGTAAAGAAGAGTGGGCCAAAATTCCTCCACAGTGACGTGAGACACTGATAAATTCACACAGAAAATCATTACTTCCAGTTATTGCTGCTAAAGGTGGCTCTACAAGCTATTGATTCAGGGGGTGTACTTAATTTTTCACATGACTGCAGAGAGCCGTCTGAGAACTGTAATTTCAGTGTAAATGGACGCCTTTTCCTAGATAACATGATTTTCACCTGTCACTTTTTAACCAAGTCGTAGTGTTGATCAGACAAAGTCGACTTATCGATAAGTTTTTATTGAAAACAATCAGAAACATTTATAAAGAACTGACTCACCAGCATTTGAAACATCAAAATCGCTTGCTGCGTCTTTAAAAAGTCCTACATGGAAGGTAGGACAGCAGAGTATGCAAGACAACTAATCACCATCCTGTTCTGGAGAAAAGAAACCACTAGTTGTGACTGTTAGGTGCCACAAACAGACACATCTGAAGACATAAAAAGACAGATAAGACAACTGGGGGGGGGTCACACATGCTCTCAAAATGTTGAAAACGTCCTTTAAAACTACTTTTATATGTCAGAGAAAAAACTTCCAAAAAGTTGGTTTTCATTTTGACTCTAACCTTGATAGTCACATCAGAAAAGACTCAACAGGACAGATGGCAGAGTGAAACTCTGAACTACATTCCTTAAATAATGAAAAGTCAGATGCTGTAACTGTGTGTGTGTGTGTGTGTGTGTGTGTGTGCCCCACAGATGCTGATGGTTCAGAGTGTAGTGGCGGACATCAACAGGCGGACGGGAGAGTCGGAGTGTCAGTACTACAAGGATCGTCTGCTGTACACAGAGGAAGGACAGCGGGACGACCTGATCGACCGCTCCAAGACCCTCAACTGCCACGGCGCGCTCAAGAACAACAGAGGACTCGTCAGTACATCTCTACAGTCTTATCCATTCATGATGCCCTCCATTATTTTTCAGTCGAATTGTTTGGTCTGAAGGTTAAAGTGGCCCTGTTACGCTTCTACTTATTTTCTCTCTTGTATTCTGTGTTACAATGGCGGATGCTCATTTTAAACATGGCCGAAGTCAAGCTTCAGACCGCTCTACACACTAAGGTGCAGACAGTTTTTTTCTACTCTTGGGTCTGTATGACGTTAGAGAGAGAAAATGTCCCCAACATGGTCATCTCAAGCACAGGTCTGAACACAAAAGCCATGCCCACTTGCTTGAAATGCTGATTGGCTGCCCCTGTGTTAGGGACAACCAATTAGAAGAAAGCTGGATTGAAGGAGGCGGAGCTAAAACAGCTTGTTTCTAAGAGAGCACTGGTTCTCAAATGGGGTTACTCCAGGCGGTATGTGAAATATATTAAAGTATATATATTTTTAAAATTAACATAAATTCATAAATCCTTTAAAACAGCTATTTTATAAATATTCCAATTCTCCAAAAGTTGTTAAAGTGAATTTTATATTGAGTAGATGGTTCAGTTTCATTAACCTAAAAAACCAGAGTGTCCCCCATACCAAGATGGTTTGACCCAACCTGGTGTGGAACACAACATCACCTGTCAATCACTGCTGCCTTGTGAACTAAAATAATGGCGTACTGACGAAGGCGAAACCAGAGCCGGCGAAATTCTGGCACTCTTCAGAAGAAAACGTTTTAATGGGATTTACACCAACGAGTTGCAAACCGCCCATGGCACTGTGTTTTTTTTCTACCGGAGGAATTAGCTAACAGCAGCGTGACGCCAGAACATGTTAAAAAGTAAGAGCAAAGAGCTCAGTTCAATAAAACAATGTTCTTCAGTGTTGACAGTTTGCAGCTTTAAGATGTCAGTCTAATTTTTTATCTTTAATCAGAATCACAATCAGAATATTTTATTAATGCCAGGGGGAAACTGCAACTCAGTTAGAGATGAATAAATTTAAATTTGAAAGGCAGAAAATGAAGATTAAAATAACTAAACAAATAAACATTCTGTGTAAATTGCAACATGTAACAAAAATAACAACAAAGTGAAACACAATATACAACATGTACAAGTTGTGGCCATGAAGGAAACTGGTTAAGGGGTCACAGTGAGGAGTCACACAGTGTGATGTCACAGGTAGGAATGACTTCCTGTGGTGGAATGAGTCTGCTGCTGAACGTGCTCCTGTGTCTGTCCAGCACGTCATGGAGACGCTGTGAAGGACTGTCCAACATTGTCCTTAATTTGGACCGCGTCCTCCTAATAAATTCATGAAGATTTCTTTTTTGTGAACATTTTCTGTAGAAATATTTATATTTAAGTTCACAAATTCATTCTGGAAAAAAGATCTTTATTATAATCCCATAAAAGGGCACTTTAAGTTGATAATTTTTTTGTGCACAAAGCTTTATTCATAGGTAAAATATTTCTTTAACAAGTTTTAAGTTATTTTGATATATTTTTATCTCCAAACAGTTCAAAAGAGACCACTTAAATGAGCGACATTTTTGTTCAGTTATAAAGTTTAATAAATCAGGCGCTGATGCTACAGTGCTGTCTGTGTTTTACCTCCTTTTTTTCGACCAGAAACGCTTTTCTCTGTTTAGGGCGTGTTTGACTGAAAAAAATCTTTCATGGCGGCTACATCACTGAAAAAAGTTTGAGAACCACTGCTATAGAGGATGACATGAGGGTCTGCAGCAAGGCTCTGTATAGGATAGATAAGGCTTATTTTGGACTGTGAATCATGGAAAGCTACAGTAGTACAGTAAGTAAAAAGGTAAAATATGGAGCTGGAATTGAGCAGAATAGCTTCCCTTTAAAAGTCAGTTGGTAGCTGCTCTGTGGAAAAATAAGAAGTTTAGCCTTCGCTAAAATCTTCACATACCTTAGATGTTTGAAATTAAGTAACGATCAAAGACGCTGTTTAAAATTATACTCCTCTGTAATTAAAATGTGCGCTTTTTAAAGGCTATTCTTTACAGTTATTAACTTTGCTATACAGAAATGCATTTAATACTTTTCAAACTTTACCAATTTTATGACTAAAATGACTGATTAACACAATTAAATATTTTATCATCTTTGAGGGAAAAAATTAACATCCGTTCCTTCTTTCTTTCTTTTTTCCAGAAACTCCACGTGTTCCTGTTCCAGGATGTCCTGGTCATCACCAGATCTATCTCACTGAACGATCAGCCAGTCAGCTACCAGCTCTGCCGCCAGCCAATCCCCATCCGTCAGCTGGACCTGGAGGATCTATCAGATGGAGAAATAAGAGTGGGCGGGTCCATCAGAGGGGCCTTCAGCAACAATGAGCGGAGTAAGTACAAAAAACACACATTCTGTAAATAGATGCTTAAAATTAGGATCGGTTTTGCTTCATTCATGGGTTTTAGTGCTACAGCGTGCAGTTATATTTAGAGAGTGATGATGCCTCTGTGCACTAAGCTACATTCATAGAAATAGCTTATTCAGGTTGGTGATGGACAGATTGACAGATGAGGTCAGGCAGGAGTCTCCATGGACTATGATGTTTGCAGATGACATTGTGATCTGTAGTGAGAGTAGGGAGGAGGTGGAAGAGAACCTGGAGAGGTGGAGGTATGCACTGGAGAGAAGAGGAATGAAAGTCAGTAGAAACAAGACAGAGTACATGTGTGTGAATGAGAGGGAGGCAGGTGGAACAGTGAAGATGCAAGGAGTAGAGGTGGTGAAGGTGGATGAGTTTAAATACTTGGGATCAACCATCCAAAGCAACGGACAGAGCACAAGAGAGGTGAAGAAGAGAGTTCAGGCAGGGGGGAGTGGGTGGAGACGAGTGTCAGGGGTGCTTTGTGACAGAAGGATAGCAGAAAGAGTGAAAGGGAAGGTTTACAAGATGGTGGTGAGACCTGCTATGAT
>VUQH01043754.1:9171-25942 GCA_015106775.1 Etroplus canarensis | reverse complement strand
CAGAGGATCTGGAGCCAACTTATGCAGTGCTTTATAAGTCAATTTTAAGTCTGCAAATGTGTGAAAGCTGTCCCAATTTAAAATACTGTATTTTTTTAAAAATTACACAGTGATGATAATGCCTCGGTTTTTTATCCATAACTTTAATTGCTTGTTTGTATAAGACTTCCAATGGTTTTTTTACAGTCTGACCAGCCTGGGACCAACTGGTTAGGCAATAATTGAAGTGACTGAAAATCATCGAATACAAGTACATTTTTGCGGCTTCAGTTGACATTTCATTTCGAATTGCACGAAAATTTGCAAGATTTAACTTAATTGTTTTGCACAATTTATCAATATGGGCTTTAAAAGAAAGCTGTGAATCTATTATTAACCCAAGGTATTATATTGGCTGACGATTTGTATTTTTCCTCCATTAACATATATGTCAGGGTCAAATGATACTCCCTTTTTTTTTAGTGAAATACGTGCCTACGGTCTTAGAAACATCTAGCTGCAGACAACACTCCTGCAACCAAATTGTGACGCAGGACATTGTTTTAGTAAGTTTAGCGGCAACAGTATCTTTGGTGCGACCATGAACAAAGAAAACTGTATCGTCTGCATACATTAGGCATACATCATGCCTGTTTACAATGCAGTGCTGCCTGAGGGCCCAAAGATCACCAGCTTCCAATCCTGGTTTTCGGCTCCAGATTCTCTTAATGTTTTGTAGTTTAGATAATGAAATATTTGAAATCTGCAATTTTACATTGAGGAACATTATTCTGAAATTGCTCCACAATGTGTAGATGCAGTTTCTGGCACATAGCTGAACCTCTGCCCATTTTTACTTCTGAGAGACTCTGGCTTTCTAAATTGCTCCTATTATCCCCAATCACATTACTGGCCTGTTTCCGGTTAACTTAATAAATTGCAACATACTACTCCAGCTGTTTCTTTTTAGCACCACTTACTTTTCTAGCCTTTTGCTGCAACTGTCCCAACTTTTTTTAAGACGTGTTACTGCCATCAAATACAAGATGAGCTAGTATTTTTCATGAAATGGTAAAATGCCTCATTTGCAACATTTGATATGTTTTATATGTTCTTTTGTCAATCAAATATTGGTTTACAAGATTCGAAAATCATTGTATTGTGTTTTTATTTATATTTTACTCAGCATCTCAACCTTTTTTGGACTTGGGGTTATATTTTGAGACTATCTGAATGGACCAGAAAAAAAAATATTATTCTGCTAATCTTGGTGTATTTTTCTATCATAACGTGCCAGAAAGTACCTTTGACTGCTTCCTTATATTTACCCAAGGGTTCACCACAGCAGATTAATCTGCACTGGTAATTTGGCACAGTTTTTACATTGGATGCTCATGGTAGGAGGGGTTTGTGTCTTCAACCTGGACTCAAGCCAGGGACCTTTCACTTGCAAGGTGAATGTGTGAACCACTACACTGCAGGGACACGTCATGCCAGAAAGAACCATCCTGACAAAACTTCTATGGGCAAAAACATTTAATATATTGAAATTTTACAATATATAAACAGTGGATTCTTCTCCCTGTGACAGCTAAATTTGACACATTTCCCTCTTTACTGCAATATTAAAGTGCATCCTAATTGAATACTTTGTTCAGATACAAATTTGTTGACTTGCATCGACACTTTCCTGCTCACAGGGAGGAGAAAATAAAAAGCCCCAAGCTGCAAGATCCTGAAGTTGTTATTAAAATTCTTGTTCATTTCGTGTTGTTTAGTTTGAAACTGTGAAAGCATGTTGAAGCCACTTTGACTTTAGTCCCGTTAATTGGATTTTAGAAATAAATGTCACAATAAATTAAGCATCACCACTTCCTGCCATTTAAAATGTGTAAAGACAACACAGGGAAGCTCAAAAGAAAAGGAAGTAATTCTCATCAATCTGAAATATATGGTATGTGATGACTTTATCCTTTATTCTGACTTCTTCACAGGTGACGCTCGCCACCTGCATCAGGAGTGCTACACATCTCAGAGACTGAAGAGCGAGAGGGACGCAAACCTGACATACATCATGAGAGCTGATCATGAATTCTACTGCACTAACACCGCTCCTATCAACCATAAGGTACCTGCAAACACATTTAATGCTAATGTAAAGTTGCTCCACTCCATTTATTATACACAGCATAAGCTTGTGGTGCAAGTTATGTCCGGAGGGTGAACTCTGAAACTGAGCAACAGCAGCAGAGTCTATTGCTGGGCTTGAAAGCATTGCGGTTTGTGTGTCCTTCTCAGATTCACCTCAGGCACGAGGAGAGCACAAGCCACATTAAATCATCTCTGGACATGAGCTATGGTAAACACTGGGATGAGATAAACAACAAGCAAACACTTCTCCTGAGCCAGTCCTTCAAAAACCAGTCCACAGAGAATCACACCAGCTACACTCTGGAGGTAACTCAACATGCATTTTTGATTTCCTGTTATGTCTGTTAGACTGAAGACACGTTCAAGGTTACAGATACAAGTAGACATTTATATTGTCATATTGTCTACTTATATTTGCATTTTCCAAAACAGCATATTATGACCTCAGTTCCAAAAAGACTGGGACATCAAGTAAAATATAAATAAAAGCACAACGCAAACGTCAGTTCCCAGGCGTTTACGGATTGATTTTTAAAAAAGAAGGGATGCTACAGTGGTAAACAAGGCCCTGTCCCAGTCTTTTTTTAGATGTATTGCTGCTGATTAGCTGTTTTTCAATAGTAAAATGTCTCACTTTCAGCATTTGATATGTTTTCTACATTCTTTTGTGAATAAAAATTTGGCTTATGAGATTTGCAAATCATTGCATTGTGTTTTATATTTTACTCAGTGTCCAAACCTTTTAGGGGTGTAATATTTTTCTGATCAAAAATAATAAATCGCCCTTAATGTTATTGTAGTTCAATCTCCAAGCACCAGAGAAAAATATAAACTACAGGACTCAGCTTCTGCACTCACACCTGACACAGCATGGCTCTGAGAGAAGCACTCACTTAAAAATCAATTACAACAACCTGATGCCACTGGTGGCTGGATTACACTGGAAAAGCCCTCCTATAGATGCCGTGCAGAAGAAATGGGAGGGTAAAAATCTTTTACTAAGATTTCTATTGTCTGAAATGGCTACAGTTGATCTTACATTACAAGGTGTTTAAGGTTCAATTTTTCTTAAACTGGATACTGTGCAGGGAACTACCTATGAGCATCATTTTTCTCTCTTTCTTATCTAGGATCATTTAACATGGACACACCCTGGCTGTACATTTACACTGCACACAAGTTAAACCAGCTCCATAGCCATACACTGCAGCTCACCTCCGAGCTAACAGCCAGTAAGTGGCTGGCCATCCGTAACCTCGTCCTGGAGGGTTTTTACAGGGACAGAGGAAGAGAGAAGGAGGCCCGCCTGGAGCTTTTTACACCAGCTATCATCTACCTCCAAGTAAGGAGAGAAGAAGATGCTTTGTAAGTTAGTTAAATTGGAGTTAAACTGGTTCCAGACAAGATTTTTCAGGAGAAAAACTGTTTAGATGTACTCAAGTCAAAGCCTAAATTAAAGTAGATAGTAAATAATTCTGAAGATGAAACAAATATTGTGATGTAATTATGCCTACTCTTATGAAAGCTTCCTTTCTCCTGCCTCAGGCGGCAGGTTGGGGTTTGGTTGGGAAAAGGAGTGTAAAGGCTTCAGGATCCTTACACTCTTTGTGGACTCCTCCCCTCAGAGGAGACATCTCCCTGGAGGCATCTAAATTCAGCCACACCCTGCAGATGGTCTCCACCTATGGCAAGCAAAATGTAACCCTTGCTGCTGCCCTGAACACTGCTGATAAGGTGGGTGGAGACACTGGGCTGTCTTTGTGGCTTGAGTGTGTTAAATGCTTGTTTAATTATAGATTTAAGTGGTCATAGTCTGTTGTTTGTTTTCCCCCTGAGGTCTGAGAGCTCAACAGTGATGAGAAATAACCCTACCCCTAACCACTCAACCCAAGTTTTGGAGAGAAATAACTTTAAATGCCAAAATCTTACTTGTTAATATTTAGGGGGGATAGGGGTTAGTCGTTGTGTTCACCAAACAGGACTTAGACATTCACAGATGAGATTTTTCATGTTTTAATAAGCCTTAGCTGTTTCCTCATTTGTTAAGAATCTGAAAAAGAGGCAAGCGATTCTGAAGATGACCTTCTCAAAGCCAACGAGTCCACCCACTGAAGTGGAGTTTGAGGGAGTAATAGAGGAGCTGAAGAAGGACAAGAGGATGTATAAGAAAACTGCAATGCTCCAGCTTAGGTCTGTATCATGACTGACCTGAAATACATCTTCTTTCAGCTGCTCCCATTAGGGGTCGCCACAGCTGATCATCTGCCTCCACCTCACCCTAGCTCTCGCATCCTCTTTAGTCACACCCACCTTCTGCATGTCCTCCTTCACAACATCCATGAACCTTCTCTGTGATCTTCCTCTTTTCCTCATGCCTGGCAGCTCCATCTCCGCTGTCCCGTCTCTGCATGTCCAAATCATCTCAACCATGCCTCTTTGAATTTACCTCCAAGCCGCTCCACCTAAGCTGTCCCTCTTATATACTCATTTCTAATCCTGTGTGCTCTGGCCACTCCCAGTGAAAATCCTAACATCTTCGACCACCAGTTTCCACCTCCAGCTCCTGTCATTGCCACCGTCCCTGAACCACACGTCATAGTAGGTTCACTGCTGTCTTGTAAACCTTCCCTTTCACTCATGCTGCTATCCTTCTGTCACAAAGCTAACCTGACCCTCATCTCCACCCACTCCACCTTGCGTGTGCTCTCTTCTTTCACTCTCATGTGCACCATCTGTTACTTTGGATGGTTGACCCCAAGCATTTAAAATAATCCACCTTCACTACCTCTACTGCTGCCTCACTCTTATTCATTTACATGTATTCTCTCTTGGCTTACCTGAAATAGGTTTGCTGGTGTATTTTTGTTTGGTTCTAATCTCATTTTAAGAAATGACAGTGAGAACATTGTTGACCTTAATAGCCACCATCTTGCACAGACAGCCCTTCCAGACCTTTCCTCCAACTCTTCTCCTGCGGGAGACTTTCACTGTTGACCTCCTCAATGGCCTCTACGTTTTGGAGTCCAAAGCTGGTTTCATTGACGACAGAGAGGTCATCCATACTCTGACCCTGGGCTACCAACCACCCAGCCCTTTTGTAAGTGCTGTAAAAGCTGATTATTTATCTCAGCATTTAGAGGTGAAACTGGGGAAACTGTTAATGACTCCATTCAGTGACTTAATCTTTAAATGTGATCTCATATGTAGGTTTGTTCTGCACTGATCCATCCTTTCAGCTCTGAGACTATTCCACCAGACTCAGAAATCTGTGTGGTCATAACCAGCAACCAGGTAAACTTCTAGCCTTCAAAGCTAAAAAAGAAACTGCCTTGAAAGAAAGAGTACTCAGCTGAATCCAATTGTAAATAAAACCCAAATCTAATGCATTGTCCCTGACTTTACAAGCATTTCAGTGTTTCCATCATTGCAAGTGGTGCACACACATTTTTTTTCCACTTATTGTTTTAGCTTTTGATTGACAAATTATGCTAGATTGCATGACAGTTTAATGTCACCTGAAATTTGGTCTGCATGTGTAATGCAAGAAAAAAAATTGTTTTGGACAATCCCACTGAACAAATGAAACAAAAATATTAGACCTGGTAATTTATTTATTGAGGAAATGACAGATAGATAATGTCCCCTTCTCTCATCTGATTGTTGTTCTACTGATTGAAAGCATCTGATTCTTGCCTCATCTATGAGCTCATTTTTAATCATAGAGTTTCACAGTTTTTCCTCACTCAGATATGTAATATTGGCTCATTTTCTGGAGCTTTTATGACATCCCATCCTAGACCCATAGGTATTAATATGGAGCTGGTCCCCCTCTTTGCAGCAACAGCAACTTCCACTCTTTTGGGAAAGCTTTTTACAAGATTTTGGAGTGTGTTTGTGAAAAATGTTGCCCATTCATCAATTTGTGTGTAAGACACTGATGTTGGACATGAGAACCTGATAGGGTTGAGGTCAGGGGTCTGTGCAGTCAAGTTCTTCCACACCAAACTCATCCAACCGTGTCTTTATGGACCTTGCTTTGTGCACTGGGGCACAGTCATGCTAAAACAAAAAAGGGCCTCTCCCAAACTGTTCCCACACAGTTGGAAGCATATAATTGTCCAGAATGTCTTGGTAAGCTTAAGAGTTGCCTTCACCGGAACTAAGTGGCCCAGGCCAGCCGCAGAAAAAAACCCCATAGCATTATCCCCCCTCCACTAAACATCCCAGTTGGCACAGTGCAGTCAGCCAGGTAACATTCTCCTGCCATTTGCCAAACCCAGACTTATCCATCAGACTGCCAGATAGATTTCCATGGTCTTCCACTTCATGGCTGAGTTGCTGGGGTTCTGAAACACTTCCACTTTGCAATAATACAGTATCACTTACAGTTGATGGTGGAATATCTAGGAGGGAAGAAACTTCACAGACTGGCATGTTGCAGTGGTGGCATCTTATTATAGTACCACGCTGAAATTCAGCGAGCTCTTTAGAGCGATCCTTTCATTCGCAGATGTTTGTAAAGGCAGACTGCATGGCTAGGTACTTGATTTTTACACACATGCGGCAACTGGACTGAATAAAACATCTGAATTTACTAATTAAGGGGTATGACCTAATACTTTTGTCCATATAGTCTACACTGTACTTACATGGTAATTCAGAAAACTCTAAAGGGTTTACAGACTTGTTCTTGTAACAGTCATTTCACCAGTCAAAACTGATAGATGTGGGTGGATTATCTAGGAAATTAATGAAAGCATTCATGTATTAGATATTCTTTTAATATTTTATTTTCTTTCAGAACCAGAAAGATATAAAAGGGAGGTTACGAGTTGGGAGCAAGGAGAAACTGACTTTCTCTGGTCAAGTGCAGTTGAACCCTACACATTCAACTCATCAAGCAATAAAAGTTAAAGGCAACTTCTTCCATCAGCTGCAGGTAAACAAGCTCCTGTCTTTATTCAGAAAAAATGTTTGTGTTAAACAGTGTCTGGTTAGATGGCCCGTGCCTTGTGTGACATACTGATTGGCATGATGCACTGTATGGTGACTGCAGTTAGCAGTGTAGTAAGGGATATACGTAAGTCTACCTCTGACAGTGAACGGTGTAGTTTACAGTAGAAAAGGCCAAACTTGTGACCAGTTAAACTGCTATTGCTTTTGCAGCTGCAGCTCCCCTCCTCTGCTATAATGGAGGGAGATGTACTTTGGACCCCAAAAAACAACAATGACTTTGATTATCAGGCCAAAGGGAAACTAAGAATAGAGCGACAGGAGTGCCAAGTGAGTAAAACAGCACCTCATGCATTTGTTGAGCATCTATTTTTGATTAATGTCTGTTTACTAAAACATTTTAAAAATTCCTTTTAGTTTTCTGTACAGCTTAATGGAACATCAGGCAGAGTTGGCCTGTATTCCTCTCTCCATCATCCCTTCAAATCAAAAATCCCCAAAACGTTAGAGGTGGGCTGATTTGTGGCATGTTTCCTTTAGTGTTCCCAAAATACAGTATTTTTAAGGTTTTACAACAAATTGAGGTGACAGAAAACATTATTCTTTTAGCATCTTTGTCATTTACCTGTTTACTGTTTGCTGCCCCGTGAATATAAAGGCCTCTGCAGACGTCTCTATGGTGCCTGGCAAAGGGAGCAGCTCAGTGTATGTGAGGGCGGATGAGAAGGACAGGCTGAAGCTGAATGCTCAGATGTCCCACTCCCTACAGAAGGGAGACAGAGCCGTGGGGCTGAGGCTGAACTTATCCCAGAGCCTGCTACCTACAGCCACTGACATACACGTGAACATGGCTGGCAACATGTCTTCAGATAGGTTTGTCCCTCATAACTTATTTTTTTATTTCAACACAGCCTGTAGTTTGGTTCTCTGTCACACAGTGACAATGATATTTCTTAAAAATGCTTTTCTATGTGGGCTGTTGACCTATTTTACACTGCTGTGTTCCTCCTGTCTCCTCCAGTGTGTTTCTACGTGGCTCCTTCGCACAGGGAATGCAGACTCTGCTGGCCCAGCTCAAAGGGTCTTTAAAAAGCTCAAAGGGTGTCCAGATGGCTGTGTCAGGAGACTTGAGGCACACTGTGACAAGCCTAGATTTTCTACCTCCAGTCGTGGGGTTGGATGGTGCACTGGGGCAGTCTGAGAGTTTTATTGAAGGTGGAGCCAAGAAAATGTTGATTATATTAAACAATAGTTTGTGTAAACTTGTCTTGGCCCAAAAAGTATCATAAATGACATGTAATATGTTTATGTTATTGTAGGACAGCTGAGAGTCAGATTGATGGAGACTGTGTATAGTGCGGAGCTGAGACATCAGCGAGATCCTGGGGAACATCTGGATGAAGATAATGAGGACGAGGGAAAGAAGTCCCACGGGGCCCGTGATTGGCTGTGTATTTGGTCTGGAGTGGAGCATTTGTGTGTGAATGTGAGCCGCCAGCTGGGGAATCAAGGGAAGGGAGAGGTCTACACCCAACTATCTCACTCTTTTCATGTGCTCAGTGCCACAGGTGATCATTACAATGTCCAAAAAATGCATACACACCACTGTCTACATATGCACATATCTCCCTGTCTCTCAGTTTCTTTGTCTTCTGAATACAGGGGTACCTCACAACAGTAGTGCTCAGGTTAAGTGGGCCCAGAAAGGTGGTGAACTGTCAGTACTAGCAGAGCTACAGGCTGGACTTGAACGTCTTAGAGCTGAGTTTCATGGAGGGAGGACAGCCCATCCTATCCCTCAGTGGCTATTCTCCTCCAGGTTGCAGCACCAAATCAAAGCCCTGCTGAAAAGAGGCCTGCTACCCTCCTTTGAAATCAAAGCACATTACCAGGTAGAGGACTATCGTTTCCTATTCTTACCAAGTGCATAATATAGTACATATCCTAAATGCATTTACATGTTATTTTTCTCAGGACGTAGGTTCCTTTCTTGTATTCTTATATGGATTTTCTCTCTGTTAGTTAGAAACAGAAGGGCTGGACACAGGCTTCAACCTTTACATGGAAAACATGAGAGTGGTTGACGTCCTTTTAAATGTTGGGTCAAAAAACACAACAACTGTTTTGGTAGCCTCTCTAAGGCAACACATGAAGCTGCTCCAGGGACTCATACCTACCTCTTTACAGGTATATTTGACACAATTTAAACATGTACAGTCACAGAATCAGCCCGCCACTGAAACTGAAAACTTTGACTGGGTTCTTTTTTTGTAATTACCTGTAATGTTTCAGTATATTTCCATTTTTGCGCACTGGGCAGGAAGAACTATGAATTTGTATACGGAGAGATAGTTTACTTTACACGTAGAGCCAGCCATTCATTTTCTTCACTGCTTATCCAGTTTAGGGTCATGGAGGGGCTGGAGTCTATGCCAGCTGACAGTGGGCGAGAGGTAGTGTACATTACAATTCGCCTGTCCGTTAGAGGGTTAACACAGACCCTACTTGCTGTGTGATGACACTGTTAAGCACTGCACCATAGTGTTACCCCACACATAGAACCAGAAACAGTCAAAACACTAGTTCTGCATTTTTTTCAGGGAATACACCTTTCCACAGTCATTTGTTCCATGAATTCAGAAAACATAAGAGGAGTCTCTGAAGTGCCCAAAGGCAGTTTTTGTTTCCACTGGAAAAAGCCAGACTGGTTGTCTAAAAGGATGTTGGATATGTCTTTATTTTTTTTGCAGGGTGAAAGATAAAGTTTTCTTTAGCATCACTCTCAGCACCAAAAAAGTAAAGAAGTGTATTTCTTTTTCCTAATGTAAAGTATTTTTTTTATAAAAGTTGAAAGGCTGTATTCTGTTATGACCAAGAGCACTTAGTGATCAGTACCAGTACTAAAACAGTAAACATATGTTGTTCCATAACAAGGGCTCAGATTAGCATGTCATGGCCCTACAATATTTTATGTTTCTAGTCTAAAGTTCAGTAATTCCTCTTCCAACTCCTCCTTTACAAAAAACAAACTTTGCCAACAGGGGGTTTTGTTTTCACAGATGAACTGCACAGGGGATGTCACCGCTGATCGACTCTCAGCTAACTGCTATGGAAATGTGGCCAACAGCTCTGTGGAGGTACGAGCATTTCGCTCCTATAGACCGCTCAACAGGCTCTGCTATGGCCTGTCATTTGCTCACTTTAGCCTGAGTGCTCAAGCTAAAGGCTGTTACAGTTCCAGTGGTCAGAAGGAGCTCAGAGCTAACCTCACTCACTCATCTGTGCTCTTACTTACATATTTGGGGGTTCCCACCACATCTAGTGTCAGGTTCCTCCTCCGGCCTGGGCCTGAGAGGTGGGTCCTGGGGATGGGGATAGTGGTTGGCCCTTGGAGAACAGACTTGAATGTGGGACTGAGGCTGGAGAGGCCTGGGTTGTATCACTGGCACGGGCTTCTCGAGTATGGAACTCACAGCTTTATTAAAAAGGCTACAGTGACAGGACGGATGAGGCTGGAAAGGTGGTGTCACATCTGGGGAGATATTAGTGTAGTGTGGGACTCCCTCAGCTCCAGTCTGTTTGTGTCTGTTCGATGCACAGGTGTGGGGAGGCTGGTCTGGAGGCAGGTTAAAAGTACTGAGGAAGGTGTAGCACATAAAGCCTCTTTAACTGTGCATGCGCAACTTGGAAAAGATGAACTGAAAGGATCTCTGAGCTTTGCACACCGACAGGACTCCCTACGAGGCATCTTGTCTGTACTGCTGAAGAAACATAAAGCTGAGGTGGGTTGGAGACTCCAGCACCACTCTGCCTACCTTGGAACAATCATCCCAAAAAAAGTGGGCTTTCATGGCTCAGGACACCTCCTCAGTACCTCCCTCGCTGGAAGTGCTCAAATCTCTTTCAACACCCACTATGCACAAATGAGCATCAATGCTGCCTGGGATCCTTACATCACTTTTAGAGCCATGCTTCAGCAAAACCTGCAGGCTGCTGCTACTGTACCACAGGTACTCACTGTTAGCATGTCCACCTCAGCAAGTCAAGCCCAGTTTGAACTGGAAAGTGACGTGTGCTCCATGTTTCTAATGGCAAATCAACGAAGAAGAGGAAGGGATAGCAAGAGAGGGTGGATGCTTTTTGTTCAGCAGCGATGTGGCTTAATGAAGGTTAGAGAGGAAACAAGTAACAGCTGAAGAAAACTTGTTTCCCACCAGAAGGAAAGCAAAAGAGCCATCTTCACCTTGGAGATGGCTCTTGCTTTTCCGTCGTAGTGAAAAGTTGCATTGAAAAAAACCAACACTGCATGAAAAAAGTATCAGCAGGGCCATGGTTATAATGAACGGTAGCTTTTTAGGGACTGTTCCCATATACTGCAGCATATACCTTTAGCTATAAAATCAAATAAATGTACTGCCATGATATCTGTTGTGGATATTTATAGTCTCTGGATCTTTTATAATTTTTGTAATCTATTAAGTTTTTCTCTAATGCTACCATTATCTCAAAATGTAATTTTTATAATCCTTCAGATTATTTAAAGATATTTTAAACAATTTGTTTGAACTGAAGAATTTCCCTAGTTGTAATCTTTGGTTTTTTTCTCCTCAATAGGCTCTCCTGCCTCCACAGACATCAGTTAACGTTTCCATCACCCAAGCTGGTTGTTCCACAAATCTCAGTGCTGTTCTTCAGGTTGAGGAGGCACAGAAAGGCAGTCTAAGCCTGTCTCTAACTTGTCACCCCCAACTTAGTCTCAGGGCATCTGTTCAGCACTCTATTGAAGCAATAAAGAAGCTACAATTTCCTACCCACGGAGCACTGCTCCTAAATGTCTCAAGTGCCCATCTGCCTGGTGTGGAGGTTGGCCTGGAGCTTGGAAATTGCCATTTTGGAGGTAACTTAGGAAAAATCCAGGCTCCACAGACAGATGTTGAGCAGTCTGCTTACTCTGTCAATATGACCAGCTACTGTCCTTTGCTACAGGTAAGAAAATCTGCTGGTTTTATATAATAGGAAACCTGACTAAACTAATGTTTTTACATTGTGAATATTCCAGTCACCTCTAACTCTGATCATACACTGCCATTTCTTTCACCACAGTTGGAAGAACTGGAATTTCCTCCACAAATCACATGTGTTTATGTTAATTTAGCCTTCTTTAAAATACAGTTTCCAGCTCATTAGTAGGTCAAGCTACAGCTTGTTTGTCACAGCAGCAGTGCAGATGTTAAGGGTACAGCTGCAAGCTTGGAAACTTATGCCTATTTCTTGCAGGGTATTCATAGAGTCTCTCGGAAGTAATGCGCATTCTCCACCTATGTTTGTGCCATAGGGAACGAAACTCCCCGTGTCTATGGCTCTACAGGGCCTTGTTGGGGTTGTTCCTTGCCAGCTGACTGTGTCCTCCACTCTGAGGGCAGATAATCAGAACCTCTCTCTAGAGCTGAGCCAGTCCTGCAGGAGTCCAAAGCTCTCTGGGACCCTTGTTCACTCCTTCCTAGGGCTGAGTAGTCGGGGTCTACCACAGATCATCACAATAGACGCTACTGCCTCTGGAGGCCCTGAACAGGCCGGAAATATGTTCATCAAAGTTGGGACATGTAATATTAGAGCCAGTGGAGTTAGAGAAAGCAGAGGACGAAAACAGTGGCTATTGACTTTGTCATCTACGTGCCCATTGTTACAGGTTGGACCTTTTGAATGATTACTTAATATGTGATGCATTTGAAAGCTACATTAACCCTGTCTTTGTCTGTATTCCTGCCACATGTGGCCAAATACAGATTAGAGAATTAAGAAATGTGAATTTAATCAAGTCACCTTGAGAAAGGCTTTGTAATTTTACGTTCAGTGGAACATTTCACACAGAAGGACCAACAGTCTTCTTTTTGAGAATCATCTGATACCTAAAAAATGTTTTTGACATGATTGTAAATGTAATATATTTGTTGGTACCACTGTGGCTCACAATAATTTTTTTTTAAATCTATTAAAGGCTAATATGAATGGCTCAGTGTGGCAGGATCCTCAAGGTATCTGGACAGCAATGTTGGACAATGATATGGAAGGGAAAAAGGTTTTTCTGAGGCTTAACGCAAGGGCCTGGCCAGAGCTAAGTGTGGAGGGTGAGTTCATCCATGACCTTCCTGCTCTCAGAGGGCTGCCAAAAACCAGCAGACTGAGACTGACCGGCAGGTCAGAAAAACTACGGTTTGATGCTGAAGCCTTCTTTCAGATGGAGGAGTGTGCTGTCAGAGCCAGTGGAGCTGTGATGTCACAGCCTGGCCTGCAGGGGTCACTGATGTATCACAACAATTGCACAGTGATTCAGGTACATACCATGCCAGGTGTTGATCACGCACATAGAAAAATACTGCTTATCATATCTATAATCACTTCCTGTTTGTGTTATCAGGAGTTGGGCAGTCCAGACAGGATGCAGGCTTTTGGATCCCTTGTTGTCTCTGGAACATTTGTGAAATCTCAGGTCTCCATGGAGATGGACAGCACTGGGTTACAAACTTTAGTGTTGCTCAGTAGAACTAAGGTATGGAAGTGCATGAAAAAACAAAAACAGAAATGTCAACTGGCTACCTCTAAAAAGCAAATAATCTCACGTTTCATTCAAATAAACTGAAGTGAATGAAATTAGGGAAAATTAGAAGTAGAGGTTGTGCAGTATCACCCATTATGTTTTGTAACTTGTGAAGACACTCTTCTTTCTGCAACAGTTCCCAGCACACAGCCAGTCTTCTTTATCAGTTTGCTCACTTTCTTTGAGTCACTGGCTCTGATGCTGCTGCCCTAATCGTCAGAATCAAAATACTTTGTTCATAGAAAAAAACAGGAGCAGCTGTAGAAGGCTGCACACAGGTTCGCACATGTGCACATTTTTTGATGGTTGCAAAGCGAATTCCACTGTCCGCCACAGATTTATGGAAGGTATGGAACATCTTAGGGCAAATGCTGACGGACTCACGCTTCCTGAAGAAGTGGAGTCTGCTCTGTCCCTTCTTGTACACAGCCTTAGTGTTGAATTTCAAGTCCAGTCTATTGTCTAGGTGAACATCCAGGTATCTGTAGCCTTCCGCCAACTCCACCTCTCTGCCGAGGATGGAAAAAGTAAAATCTGCTAAAATCTACAATAATCTCCTTTGTCTTGTTCACATTTACTGTATGGTGACTGTTCCCACACCATGCCACAAAGCAATCCACCAGTTCCCTGTACTCAGAATCTTGTCCATCACTAACACACCCCAAAACTGCAGAGTCATCAGAGTATTTCTGCACTCCAAGTTGCACTGGAAGTCTGAGGAGTACAGGGTGAGAGTTAAGTCCCCTGCAGTGTTCCTGAGCTGCTGTTCACCCTCTCAGACACACATCCTTTTAGTCTCACAAACTGTCATCCGTTTGTGAGGTAGTCAGTAATCCAGGAGGTTGTGGGGGCATCCATCCGTGCTTTTGGAGCACCTCACACAGCAGTGCAGGTTGAATTGTGTGAAATGTACTGGAGAAATCTAAGAACATGAACCTCACAGTGCTGCCTGCTTTGTCCAGATGAGGGCGGGCTCACTGAAGCAGGTAGATGACAGTATCTTCATTACATTGAGTTTGAAATACAGTGTAATGTTGTTGTTTTTAATATACATACCTGTATATTCTCTGTGTAAAGCACCTTCAGTTGCTTTCTGCTTGAAAGGTGCTCTATAAATAAACTTGCCTTGCCTTCACCTCCCACCCCAGGATGATAAGCAAACTGTAGTGGGTCCTGAAAGTTGTTTGCTTACTTAATTAGGTGTTCCATTAGCAGTCTCTCCAGTACTTTCATGATGTGGGTTGTGCTACATGTAATTTAAATATGTCTAATTCCTTTTTTTGCTTTTTAAGGACAAAAATGAAGTGATCCTTAATCTAAATCACTCTGTGCCCATGTTGAAGAAACTGGGTCTCCCCTTAAATGCTGCAGTAACAATGAATTCTGGGAGTCACAGCAATGGTTCATACTTTTACATATCCAACGGCAATGCAGGAAATCAAATGGTAAGGGCAGAAACAGCACACTAAAACAGTTATTCTGGTGATTTTTATTCGTTAGCAAAATGCACTTGAAGTGTATTTTGTAATGAATGGCTTATGGAGGACCGAACCTGTATAAAAAATTATATAAAAATGTATGTAAACAATAATAGAGATGTTTCATAAGTGATTTATTTACTTGTGTACTTATAGTACTGTACAAAAGTCTTAGCAACCCCTCAATTCTTTATATTTTACTTCCAAGGAGTCAGACTTTCTTTGATCTCTAAAAGTGGTCTTGAGCAATGGTTTTCAAGGCTTTCTGAAGGTCTTTCCAAGTTCTTCTTTGGATGTTGGCTGCTTTTGCTCTCATTTTTAGTCCAGTGGTACTGGCATTGTGTGCCCTGTATCCTTTATTTAAACGCACACTAATTTATTTACTGAGCTGAGCAGTTTTAGTCCGTTTCTCATTTTCTCTCTGTGTAGTGCTCCATGTTTTGGTGAAAAACAAATGAATTATTTTGTGTATATGTGTATAATTTAGTTAATATTTCTCTAACAAGTGCTGCCATTTGCACTCTGAATTTTCTGCAGTTATTTCAAGAGATGTCAGTGGCAAAGACATCTGAGCTGGTGAGAGTAACAAGCCATTTTAGACACACAGTGAGTTATCTGAAGAGACTGGGAGTCCCTGCCAACAACAGCATCCAGGTAGGAAAATGAAAGAAGAGAAATGGATGAAGCTAACACTTATGGCACCAGCTTTATCCAAGATATTAACGTGCACTAAATCCTGGCTGATGACTATGTCCAGGTTGAACTTGGGTCTGCTGAGGGCAAAGACATGACCTTACAGTCCCAGTTTGGAGGTAAGCTGGCAGGATTGAGACTAAAGATGAAAAACTTTCCCACGACCAAAGAAATACAAGGAACCGTGTGGCAAGGTTGGCCATGGCTACGTGACAGAGGACTGCCACTTAATATCGAGGTATTGGCATATGGTGACATATTATTAACCAGCTTAATTGCTGAGCTGAGGGTTTCCTGTCTCAAAATGTGTAAAATTCGTACAGTTAATGGCAAAAACTAGCAACTTTCTTCTCTTTTTTTCCTCCAAGGGCATTTGTTCCATCCAGGGAATCTTCTCTCAGTTCCAGTCTAGGGCTCAGCTCACTGTGGATGGACACAAGCTGCTCGCATCTGGCTTGAATGTCAGTGATGCTGATGGACGTCTGGCTGGGCTTCTCTCCTACTCTCCTTCAGCTTTCAATCAAACAAGAACACAGTACAAACTGGACACTCTCCTGACTGCTCAATTTAGAGGTCAGATTGTACTAAAATTGTGTTTAAAGTCGAGTGCTTCAGTCATTAATTTATTTTAGGAATAGCAGTATTTTCATTCAAGCTTGATAGTTTCATACACTTCTTGCTGCATATCTGAAATTCAAGCTAGCTCCCGATGGTCGCCGTGTGACCACTAAAGGTATATCCCCAAAAATCCCCAATTTCCAAATGAATGTTGACTCCACTTGACGTGATGTGTGGCTAGATGCCATGGTTGATTTTTCAAAAAAATGCAAATTGTATGATTAAGAACCAAGGTATGCAGCAGTGAAGTTGATTCCATATTTTTTTTTTTTTTTTTTTTACTGATGTCAGCCATGGCACC